>VZRH01008197.1:2985191-2999345 GCA_013397555.1 Urocynchramus pylzowi
AAAAAACTACTCTTTGTACAGCTTCCTAGCCAATGGGAACATAGTATATAGGAAAACAGGATTCAAAGCCACGCATCATTTCAAAGGTGAATCAGACTCCATTTTGTACTTGATTAATTCCACTGAAACATTTGGCAAATGCCAGCTAGTAAGATACAAGTAGTATCTTCTAGGGTATAGGTGTTTGGTGAGCAAAGATACAACAGCTCGGACCTAGCCTAAAAACCATCCTCTGCTTTGGGAGGCATAGCAAAACACATCAGCTTCTTTTTGAAGCTTCTTTTTGTTCCTTGTCCTCACAGCAATGGGAAAGCTGTTCCTTAGCTTCATTCTTGTGATGGTTAGAAACTACAATTTCCTTCATTAACCTCTTCATGGCCTCGCTATTTCTGTGACCCTGGTATAGCCACCTACTTACAACACCAGCTCCAGCTATGTTTTTCAGCACACCCACCTCACAGAATGATCTCCAGTCCCTTGGCCCAAGTAACACAGATTGGCTGATATTCAAGGCTAGTCCTCTGTAGAGCAGTAGAGCAGATGAACCCAATCCACACCACATAGCCCATATGGTTATGTCTAAAACATGACAGCTTTTATCTGTGGGGGTGGCTTGGTTCATCATATTTAAAAGTGTGAGGACTGTGTTGCAGCCCACAGATTGGCGTTTCCATAGCATGAAATAGTAGATGCTGCATGCTCTGGGTCGTGGCATAAATGTGCTGGGAATGCTTTCGAGTTCCCGCATTTTGTTTTGGTGGGAACTGGTTCATTTCTCCCCAAGGAGGTCCTGGAAGTAAATAAGCAGATGAGGAGGCAATGAGTGTAAAGGAGTGAACTGAGCTATCCAATTGTATTGGTACCCATAAGCTTTAGCTTCAGCAGCATAATCTCCCTTGCTGGTTATCACCATCACAATTTTTTTGGAGAGAGCAATCATATTTCATCCTAGGCTGTGTTTTGCTAATCAAACAATCTTCCATTTTTCCAGATCATTCCATTATCTCTTCTTTATGAACAGCTTTAATATATCTTCCTGGAATGTGAATTACTAAGATTTTATTAAATATTCCAGATAATTTTTTATATTGTTTAGTAAAAGAAAAAAAAATTCTTTACTTCAGACAATGATCTAGATTAACATAACTGAATATTGCATTTATCTTTCACATATTGGCCTTACTTACCTAGTTTATTGTAAGTGTATTCACAGTGTAGACATCTCAAACTCATGCACTTGTCTAGACCTTTTCCATAATCAATATAGAGACATGAGTGATTCATCTCATTCTGAAGTAAAAGTCTGAAAAAGGTCAGATCAATAATGTCTGAAGTGCCTGTTTGTCTCCTCTGACTGCAAAAGCAGTCTGGCTTGAGCAATGAGGGGAAACATGTCTATACTGTAGATATCTGAAATTAGGTCAGATAAATCTCTGATTGATCAATATTGAGATGATCACACTGTCTTTCCTCTTTGCTGTCACTAACATTTAAGAGCTCTTAAATTTTAGGAATTATTCTTATTATGAACCTGCAATTGCAGGAGCTTCCATATGTTGTATTAATTAGGTAGTTCATGAGTTTCTATTAGCTCAGTCCTCAGGGTCAATATAACATTTCTACTGTGTGGTACTCCAGCTCTCTTCCATAGTGATTGTGTCTCCCAGTTTTATGTCAGCACCCAAACTGAACTTGTGGGTTCCTACATCTTGTGTTGCTGTTTGTGAAAGCTTTCAATCATTTGATCTCACACAAGTTTTTGAGAATCTTTAAGAATATTGTCCCTAAAATACAAGTATCACTCTCAGTACAAACTGCTGCTGCCTCCTAGATGGCTCCATTTTTTTCTTTACTGTACAATTTTAGATAAAAGTCAGCTTCCCTGTAAACTAACGGCCAGTATAAAAGAAGATTAAATTATTTGGTAAAGTTTGTGTAGATGGGCTACATCAGCTATATCTTAGATTAAAACTGAATTTTCTTTTGAATAAAAGGTCAAGAAAGAAATATACTGTTAATTTTAAAAATATTTATTGGTAATTGTTACTATATTATGCATTTTTTTAATGCATTTCAATGGAATTTTATTATTTCCTTCTAACTGCATTATAAACAATACACATTCCTGAGACCTCACCAGTGGAATTCTAATTTTTTCTTCTTATATATTACTGGTTTGTTTGCTGGTCTTCCCTCATGCATTACCTGACTTGATCAATTCCCTAAAAATCCCAGACATTAGACTGAGAATTTCTTGTGGCAGTTCTTTGAATATTTTGTATTGTTTTCCCTCCCTCCCATACCTTTCTCAGGTTGAATTCTGAGCTCTGTGTCTGTCTGGGATATAATCTTAATTGCGATGCTTTCATTTATCTTTGCCTTATTTTCTTCCCCTCTTCCCATTCAGCATTGATTTTATTGAAAACTGGGACAAAATAGTCCATTGCTAACTAGACTATATCTTGACAGTTTAATTTCTCCTCCAGTCTCAGTAATGAGGAACTCTTTTTTTCTTTCCTTTATCTTTTTTTGCTTATGTGTTGTTTGCCTTAACTTTCGCTGTTATATGTAACTCAGCTACACTATGACAGTATTTTTCCCCTTCAATTTCTCACCTTCTATATGTATATATCTCTCAAGATGTGTATATTCAGTCTTTTTTTCTGTTGCCTGTAGAATTTCTGCTTACCTCTAATATCCCTTCTCCACTATATTATATGTAACAGGGTTTTATCCTTGTTTGTATAATGAATGACAGAAAAGTTCATAAGTTTGACAAAGAAATTCCAGGCCTGGAATTGGATTTGAGGCTTTGAGTTCTTCAGTCCAGTGGGCATCACTCATTAATTACCTTAATTTTCCACTTTCCTTCTTGAATTAAAAACTGGATCCGTAGATTTGTTTCATTTAAACTGAGTCAACCTACCATTACTCAGTTTAAGGTTTCTTCTGTCATTAGTTCTTCTATAAAACCTTGTAGTGATTACCAAAATAAATTACCAAAAATGCCGTGTCAGATGGTGGGCTCCCTCTGCAGTCAGTGAGGAGGGACAGAGAGCTTCAGAAGATGAGCCCATGGAAGTGACTCTTGTCCTGGAAAGCCTGGTCACAGTTTCTTGGCTCAGAGGCGCTGTAGATCAGACAGGCTGGACATCTTCCCTGGGTCTTCCCTCTGGAGGTGGTGTTTGGTGAGCAATCAGATAGGAGGGTGACACTTTGTTCCCATTCTCCAAGCAGGCAGTTGATCTCACACAAGTGAGATGTGTGGCCCTGTAATTCCCAGCAGTGTGACATGGGTATGGTATGCATGCATGTGTGTCTAAAGAGTTCTACAGATCTTGAGCCATACTCACATTAATCTGATTGCACCAGAACTGCAGGCCTTCAATACTGCCTCAGGGTGAACAATGCTTCCTTGGTGTATTTGTGGCACAAGAGAAGTCCATTTTGCTAGTCCCATCCCTTCCTATTTCCTTGCACTGTCTTGCAGCACTGGTCATCATATCATAATGGTATTATGATATGATATGATTGTAATGGCTATGCAACAGAGTTCAGTGCCTTTGCCTTTACCATATTCCTGCCAGGTTTGGTTTGAATTTAGCAAGAAGTCAAGGGAGACTGCAGCTTTCATATTAACAGTACTTGGAGAAGTGTGTGATCCCTTACAGATGCTACTGCAGATCTCCTCTTGCCCTTTCCCTCCTCTATATAGTAGAGTATAGTACATGCTGTAGTATACTGAATCCTTATTTTTACTTCTCTCAAGCCACCTTTATCCTTCACTCATTTCAGCCCCTAGAGTAATTAACTTAATCAAGTCCAACTCAATTTTTTAAAAGTAAGGCATAATCTGTAGGGATAGATGTGACTGTCAATTAGGGAGTCACAGGATTTACCTTATAACAGTGCAGTTTTATTTTTCCACTGGGACATGTTTTCTCTTCCCCCTACTCTTTTTCTCACACTTCTTTTTCATGGATTCACTTTTTGTTTGCTGTTGCCTTTCTTAAAACTTTACTTATCCCCAGCTCTTTTATTTTCAAATATCTTTCTAAGAAAAAAAAAAAAATCTGTATTTATGGTCGAATTAGATCCCATGGGGTTTGACTAGATATAAGCTGGCAGTGATTAGTTCTGTTGTGAATCCTACCAGCTGCAATGGTAGCTCTAAGAGCTGGTGTCATGTCCAGGCTGATGGCTGGAGACCTCCAAGTCTGTATGTGCATCTGTAGCAGTCCCCCAAAAGAAAGGAAATAAGCAAAAGTAACCCTGGCTACCACTGGTCTCAGTGCTGAAAGACATGTCACTGCCTTGAAAGTGATAAATCCCAGGAATGTGCAGATTCTTTTTGTTCTGATATATGAAAGAAATAAAAAAAGTTGTTCTGCTACAGGAAGTGCCTTGACTTTACAACGTAATTTACCATACTGCTGTAGTGTTGTGAACTACGTAATCTAGCAGACTTCATCACATCCAGTCTGAAGGATTTTAGTTTCAGTTTATGCCCTACCAGTCAGAAAAGTTATCTTTTCCTGGTCCAGAAGTAGAGGTCTTGTGAACAAAGGATTTTCTTTCCTTAAGGTGAAGCAGAGAATGAGGTCCCAAGCCTACTACAGTTTCTGGAAAAAAAAAAAAAAAAAAAAAAAAAAAAAAAAAAAAGAAAAAAATAAGTAAGATTTTCACTGATGTTTCAGATATTTAAACAACAGAAAATTTCTTTCAGAATTTAGCATGGTACTTCTAAGATTCTGGGTCTCAATTCTGTATGAATGTTCCTTGGAAGTTTTGACATTCCCGAACTTAAACCTGTGCACATGATGCAGCTGCCTTAAAACTTCAGTCTCTGAAATTCTAAGCCAAATTCCCTTGTGCTTCAGTGGAAATTCATTGGAAGTAATATATATCTGTGATCCAATGCCTTTTCAAGAAATAAACCTCCTTTCTGATAAAAACCTATTTTTGTGAGAAATTCTGTACTGGTGCTAAGTAAAATACTAGAAATAACAAATATCCCACTGAGGGAATATTTGGTAAGTATGCAAATCTGAAAGTGAACGGAATAATAGGGTGCAGCTGGTTCTTAGTCTTATATTTGACTGTTGCTGTTCACATACAGTACAACAGCCGTGCATGGGGGAGGAGTGTTAACACGATATTCAGCGAAGGCTACATGGCGTGGGTGTATCACAGTTCCAGGAAGAGCCTGAGGTTATGGTTTACAGAGTTCATGCCAACTCTTCATTTTAAAATGTAGTGGCACACTATAAGTCTACTGCTGACAGAATGAAGTTTTACTGATGCTTGACATGGTGACTAAACTATTAGGCCCATCCAAGCTCAAAATATAAAGCTGTTTTCTGACAGCTTATCAGAAAACAAGACTAACTGCTCTTCAGCTGAATATTTCTAAACCTCTCACTCCTCAACCAATATCAATTCTCGTGACACACATTTTGAAAATCCACTTAAGTATTTCACTTTGTTGGGGAATTCAGGACTGCTTTCCATACAGAGGGAACTTGAACTGTTTTATTATTTTAACAGATATCCCAAACAAGCTGCTATTAGCTATTTTTGTTTTTCAAAACTTATAAGTTTCAGGCAATCTCTAGTACCACTGCTTGTAAAATTTAAAACAGAGTGACTGATGCATGAAAAGTATACTAGCAAACACATCTTGCATTGTCAAAAAGTAGGTTTTTCTCATATCTTGCATCTTTCATTCATTTCATTTCATTCATTTCATATTTGATGATACTTTCCTATGGAATGTATTTATTTAGTCTTAAAGCTCTTATGCAAATCTACCAAAAGACCCTCCTTTTTGTTATACTGTGTGAAAAAAATATTTTTCTATATATATATTATATACATTCATCAGATTGAAAAAATCTTACTTCTAAAAAATTATTTTCGCTGCAGATTAATTAGAATGTGTTTCTCATTCCTCCTCTTGACAAGTTTGGTGTCTTGCTAGTTTTTAGTGCCTTTAAAACTCTGTGTCTTTATTTAGATTGGCAACTATACTAAAATATACAATAAGATATGAAAACAATAAATATTTAATTTTATGAATAAGACTCCTTCACTATCCAGCCAGTGTTCTGTATAACCAATGTGTCAACATCTATTTTGTAGAGAAATACAATATTTGAAAAATTGGGGGAAGGGGAGTATTTAAATATTGAAAATGGAATTCTTTGCCTTTATGTAAAAAACATAAAATATATATCTCCTTAGATGCCTTTTTCAGGAAAATGAATTGCAGTTATTCACACCAAAATATATTTGAACAACAACAACAAAAAAATTAATGCATAACATGGAAACTACACTAGGGAACTTGAGAACCTAAATACCCTACTGTTTGGCCAAAACCGTAATTGGTGTCTGGAGGAGAGGCCCTCCCTTACATAATCCAGTCATCATATTTCCTTACATGGCCTAAATTTTAGTCAAAATTCCCTACAGTCCAGGTTACTCATCGTGTGATTATAGGTCTTCTAATTTGTTTCATTCTGAAGAATTTTGGGCAAGCAAAATACAATATTTTCAATGTTTTCAAATCTCCAAGAAAGGGCTACATAGCAGCTTCCTCCCTTCTATTTTCTATAATTTTTAATTTGTTGACTCTCTTTTGTTTGGCAGCAAAATTACAATCACATCTGTAGAAAGGGAGTATCTTTATAACAAATTATTTTTATAATATTCAAATACTTAATCATTGTCTGGCATCTTATTAACTCCCCCCTCCCTAAAGCCATTTTTGTGAGCTCTACACCTCAGTCAGCATTCATATTCTTTCATTATCCCATATTTGAGAAAGCTGTTTATCTTGAAACATACATTTTTAATTAAAAATTCCACTTATGCTCAGAAGGCTTAGGTATGCGTCACCATGTACAAGCCTATTTTTTTAATCATAAAAGTCGTATTGAAAAGCAGGTCTGGTATAGAGAAGACTGTGGATTTAATCAGTAAATTGTGTGGTTACACTGTTCATAATCACTTCATTTGTTTTTAATGGCAATGAGATGGATATTTCCAAAGGAGTCTTATTGCCCTCTGTGTAAATAACTAATTGCTTTGTTATTAAATACTTAAATACTCAACATGCCCTGTAAATGCAATCTGCATGTGAAACCAAATCCCCATACTCTACCCAATTCTCATTTCATAGACAGACACATAGTTGCATCCAAATAGTGCCTGGGATCACTTTGGGTAAATTTGAAGCAATTCCTTTTCCTCAAGAGGGGAATACTCTGAATTTCAGTGATTACTGCAATGTTTGCTGATTACTTTAACTGATTTCATTTATCTATCTATTCACACAGTTGAACAGTCAGCTCATCTTGGAAGGTGTCAGAACTGAATCTAGGTGGGATATAAATGCTGCTGGTTGTTGCTTCATCTGTGTCTAATACAAAGCAAGCATGAGCTGTTCCTCCTTTGATCTGAATCAGACAGAAGAGGTTAACACAGATGTCATCTAGCATATACATCACTTGGAAACTAAGCCCTCGATTCTCCTACTGCAGAAAACCTGTTTGGAAACACATTCCTCAGGGTCCAAGTCCCCTGCTTCTTCCCAGAAAAGCATGTACCTGGTTGCCCTTGTTTAATCTACTTTCATCCAGATCACCAGGCTTTTGCATCACTCTATTAAATGAAAATTGAGCCAGAAAAATTAGAGGACAGCCTGGAAAACAGCAGATCATGGATGGCTGCAGCGTGGAGATCCAAATCTGATCTAGTCACACTAGGTGCTCTATATTGTCAATAAGGAGAAGTAGGCACTTTAGAGACATGATTCATCTGACCCATATTCAGTGTCTACTTTAGGTTAAGATGAATCATACCCTAAAACCACCTATTTCTTTCTATTGACTGTATGAAGGGCCTTGACAATTGCTCAGTTGTAGACAGGTACGCTCACTTTTATTGCTAGTCAAAGATAGGCTGGGTAACTGCTAATGCACTGAATTACTAAGACAGAAAGATTCTGTGTGGGAAAAATATAGAAGAGTGCTATTACAAGAGAAGTAATGTCAAGGGAGCTGCATGCCAAATTGGAACAATGGAAGAAAAGCAGAAGTAGTGAAATGGTACCTGTGGGCAGGAAAGTCTGAGTTTGAATTCAATTGACATACAGGTATGACTATATCCACATAAAATAGTTTAATTAAAAATACATAGATTAAAGCAATCAATGTGTGATCTTTATATTTGTTTTGTACATAGTTTGGCATCTTTCTTCAGTCTAGATTTAATATGGTGTTCTGGAATGACCACCCCTACAATGAATATGTTTCTGAGCTCACTAAAGATCTGATTGTTGGTTGAGACTGCTATGTCCACTTGAAGGGCAGCAGCCCATTTGGTGTGCACTATAGCACAGCCCTAGAAGGGATTTGGTTTGTAAACACTAAAACCTTTCTGTGAATTCAGCCTATGTGCATCAGTGGGGGTGACTGAGTTATTTCAAGAATGCACAACTTCTCTGAACCAATATGCTAATGCAAATGTAGCCTAAGACAGACAGTTTGCATATAAAATTTAAAATTCTAATGGAACAGTCCTTTAGACATAACTACCTGAAATTCTGATAGAATTGGTGTAAAGTACATAACTTTGAGAGCTGCCAGATAATCAATTCACTAGATGAACTGAGGAGGACAAGATCTTCCTCTAGAAGTCTTTGCTGGAACTTCTCACTCTATGTTGATTATATGAGGCATGTGAATAAAAATCGAGGAGCCTCCCACCCACCTTGGCAGTACACAGGCAGGTCTGATGGGAGAAAAAAGCAGGGGTAGGACTTTCTCTAGGGAAATAAGTACACAGTCTGAGTGGTCATGGCTGGAGACTGAAGAGCACTTCATCAACAAATGTTGACCAAAACCAGAAGGTAAGAAGGAGACAGGTACAAAGAATGAAGAGGTGACGTGGCAAGTGTGAACAAATTGTTTTAAATATGAAATACTCTGGAGCTAAAGTACAATTTTACATTAAGCAGAGGACAAAAAAATACATATGGAGAGTTCTGTTTGCATTTGCACCACATTGTCTGGACCTTCTGTTGCTATGGTTTTGTACCACCTGTCTGCTATCAACATTTGTTTACCTCTTTCAGTACTGCACTGGATTATTTAGATGGTTATCTCAGCATGAGTTAGATTGAGTTACCTCTCTGGCTTCATATACTGAGAACCAATTCTGTAAAAGTGCTTTTTGAATCGTGATGCTCCCTTATATATGTTTTTTTTTTTTTTTTTAATTAAGAATTATAAAATGTGTCTGTTTTTTCACAAAATTAGAATATAGGTGAATGTAAGGAAATCCATTAGCATGCAAAAAACACCCCAATGTGAAGAAGAAGCCAGGTTTCCTTTTTAACTTCACAAAATAATATTTTGTATTAGTTATAACACACTAGCAATTTTGTTCACTTGTATTTTGAGCTAGTGAAAATTGTGATTCACCTTTTCAGGTGGTGTGGAACAATGTTTTTTTATCAGCTTCAGTTTAACTGTTTTTGTCTTCTAAATTCATTCATAGGATGAGACATACATTTCAAACAGTGTAGTATTATGTTAACGTTGGCAAGACAATACTCCTAAGAAAGATAGAGATGGATTCTTGTACAATAGCTTAGCTGAACTGTTTGCTAAGTTCCATTCAATTATATCTGCAAAAGTCTATGGAAAGCAGTGGAAAATCTCATCTCTTAATCAAAAACAACTTGACTGTATCCAAGGGGCTCATTGGAGCTCTGAATCACTCATAAAAGTTGATAGGGTACAAATGGCAATGATCTTCCAAGTCCAGCTGGAGTTTAAAAGTTGGAGACATAATAGTTGGAGACATAATAGTTAGAAGTAATATTTATTTTCATGTAAGCAGAAGGAATTTAAATAACAATCATTGACAGACAACAAGTCACAAAACATATTCTGGTTTACATTTACATATTATACATTTCATTAAAAAAAAAAAAAAAAGCAACTGCATTCTGAGCCTTAAAAGTTTTGTTCTCTTAGGTATTATGACTAGATTTCACAAAAGGAACAAGAGTGAGGAACAGGAAGCTTAGGTAGGGTTTAGTCAGAAAGAGAGCTCCTGACTCTGAGAATTCAAAACAAGTAATGTGTCATCTCCAGCTTTGTATGACAGCCTTGTGAGCAATTGAACATGTGCTGTTTATCTGATTCTCCATTCTTCTGTGTATGAACATCACTGTTTACACCTCTCCCCTTAAAAACATCTCAACCTGGCCTTGATATATACAGATCTACCACAGAGCTGAGCCTTTCATTTGGCCAGAATCATATCAGATCTGAAAATCTTTAGTAAGAAGAGAAATGTGATGCACGGACATCAAAGGGGTGTAGATGCAGTCTGAAGCAGTTAGGCTCTCATCTACCTGAGATAGAAACTGTGCACAACAGGAGTAAAGGCAGTCCCATCTCAATTCTCCTGGAGAGAGAGAATGAACTGAATAAAAACTCCTCTTTCATCAAATGAATCAGAATACTATCCAAATCCTCCCCTTTGCAGACATCTTAATTATTTCTAAAGAGTATCTTGCCTACAGATTCCCACCAGAATTTTTAAGGTACTTCAGAAGACGATGCACAGAAATATTTTGTGGAAGAGGTGTCAAACAGGGCTTTGAGAACGGACACCTCTCCTTGTCAAAAAGGGGTGGTCAGTCTGATCTTAGGACTCATAGTATTTGAAAAGGAGCAAAAACACAGATGAAGGTAAACCAGAGGATAAGCCCTCTCATCCTTGTTTAGTATGGATGGCTCAGTGGTTTCCAGAACCAGAGGTAGCAAACTGCCCTGATACTGTGAAATTGAAATGGTAATGCTCTACAATTAGTGGCAACAACACAGTCACAAGATAAGAGAAGGGTTTCTTTGTACTGTTTTATGGCAAGTGACAGAACCTCTTCATAATTTCAGGAGAAAGAAGTGTGGAAAGCAAATTTCAAATTTAGAGTATGAACCTGCATGGTGGTACAGCCTGCCCTATAGGATAAAAGCAAATGGATAAGCCCTACTGAGCTCTGGTTAGCACTGAGCTACACAGGAACTTGTAGCCAGAAGAAAAAATTCAAATGTAGAGTGAAAAACTTAAAAACATGAACTTTTTATCCAAACCATTTTGGTTTTAACCCAGTTCCCTGGAAGATGTAGTATCTTTTACTATTTAACAGCTCAAAGTCACCAGATAGTTGCAGAACTTAATTTATTATTTCTTTAAGAATAAAATGGAGATAATTAAAAAGAATTATTGAAGAACAATTTTGACATTTAAATACTATATAGGTCTCTAAATAAAATATGTGCTGTTAAAGAGCAGTTCTCTCACAACAGAAATTTTGTATTTTTTGTCCTGCTTTATGGAAGTTAAACTGCAGGATCAAAACATTCCCCTCTGGCCCTAAATTCACTGTATCTCTGCTGATTTTAAATACCATTTTCCATTAAATAAACAAGTGTTTACCCATTATGTTTTTTATGGCACTAATACATATGGAATACAAGAATTATCTTAAGCTAATCCCTGGACTTTAATAATTTTTTTTTAATAATTTGCAATCTGTTAATTGTTTTCTTGGGACTGAATGACAGGATTTAATTTCACCAGTACATATTAGTATTAATGACTCTTCCAGAAGAATTTGAATCCTCCCTCCTTGTATTCAGTCAATTAGATTCTCAACCTTGTTTTTTTAAAAAAATTATCTGCTTCAACTATCTCAATTTATTCTTTAATATAGAATTCTGAGATAAAATTATTTTAAAATATTTTATTTCTATAGATTTCTTTGTGATAAGCCATGTGCAAAAGTGACCTCAGCAGGTCAGGACTCCTTTCTCTGTTAAGCAGCTTTTTTGCTATCCAGCCTTCTGCTGAATTGTTCAGATGACAGTTCTTTGTAAACAAGAATTTGAGATATAGAACATAGAACACTATCTTTTTTATGACTGTGGTTCTCAATCACCTATGAATCTCTGGAATGGTCTTTTCTATTGACTCATCTTCTATTTTTCCATATGATATGAACATAATAAAAGTATTAATGGGGTTTCAGGTTCAGTTTATTCAATTTTTTTCACGGACTAAGTTTGGTACTGAAATTCTATGAGGTTTTCCATTTTTATCACCATCTACAAATCTTTATCATTGTAATTTTCCAAAATCTTACTTCTGAGAGAAAGTAAACAATTCAGCAGCCAATATCTTCAGTTCTGGCAGTGCAGGAGCACCTTGTTACTATGCTCCAGCAATGGATCAGAAAGCAGACAAACATTTTTGCCTTGTCAAGGCCTGTCTGTCAGTGGGAAGTCCTGGGATAACATAATCCAAATCAAGAAAGACAAAGCTGGGAAGAGTGATAGACAAAAATTCCATAAAGAATTCCCAATTTTGTTTTAGGACTCCCATTAGGTATGGAAAGAGGTACACCAGTGATGGGAACCATTCTAAGACAAACCATCAACTGCTTTGATGGGAACAACTCTCTGAGTAAGACTTTGCCAGATATTCATGACTGCACTTGTGCCACTGCTCCCCCGCCTTGGTGGCAGGCATTCCTTCACCAGTGGCCATCAAGGGAGCCAGTTCACCAGGGGTTTTGAGCTATGTCCAAAGCAAAGTAGACTGGACCTGCTGGAGATAGAGCACAAGTATTAACCCAGTGCCCTCGATGCTGTCTACAGGTATGCACATGCAGCTGGTCAGCCACCAGAGCAGACAGGTAAAGGAGTTTATGAAAGTTATTCCTGTATGTGGGATTGAAAAGTCATAGCATTGTGTTCAGTTTGGATTGTCTTTCTAAGAAAAGTTAGAAGGAATAAGGGATACTGTTTTTAACCTGGGAAAAACTGGGATTCCTAGGTTGTTTTGGGATTTTTTTATTGTGTGTTTTTCTCTTCCTTTTTGTCTGTTCAGGCTATAGAAGACGTTTCTTCAAGTACATGGAAAGGCAGCCAATAATTTGGATATTCATTTGCTTGCTCTTCTTTTATGGAGATGCGTTATAACTAGCCTGTCTTTCAGATGTCCATCTTCCTCTGAGCAATCTGTCTCAAAGCCCTTAAAAAGGCTTCTGTATGAACTTAATCTGTTCTAAATGGCCAAATAAATTATGACTAAATAATTTATTTATTGTGGCTAATTGGGTCAATTTATAGGAGGTGAGCTAAGGACTGTGACTGGAGTTTTCCTCCCATGAACTCCCTTCAGTAGGAGAGGCTGGTCCGGGCTTGTCCTCTGAGAAGAGGTGGGTGCAGCTGGGCAATCTCCAGTGCAAGCTGCTGACCTAAGATCTTCCTGTGCCCCCCAGTCTCTCTCTGTGGAACCAATACATTTCACCTGTACAAACAGCAAACAGTGTAATTACTTGACAACTTTAACTTATTTTTTCTTTGGATGACAACAAAAAAGTTTTGCATTTGTGGGCACTTGGCAGCTCTCTTGACTGAGTCAGGTAGAAAAAATTAGTTTACTCTTCTCTGTGCATAACTGCCAGGGGACTACTCACTATTCCTTTGTGGATAAAAGCTTTTCACTCACTACTGATCCTGTTTTTCACTGCCTTCTTCTAGGAGAAGAGCTCTAGCTCAGTGAGTGGAGAATGCTAGCTCAGTGATAGAAAAATGTAATAGGACATCAGAAAGTATTCTCTCCCATTTCTCTAGCATTCCCAATTTGTGAGTGTTGGTATATGTTTCTTTGGTTGATGTATGAGGTACTGGGTTCTATGAAAGTGGAGGAAAGAGAGGGAAGGAAAGGAAACAGGACCTCTGAGTTCTATTTCTTTGCTGCTGTTTGTAAAGAAACAAGGACACACTAAGTACAAATTCATGTTAGGTATGTTAAGTGTCAGGTGATAGGGCAACCCAGACATGTCAATTTATATGAATGAGGGAAAAAAAGAATCTATTTTCCCTCTGTTTGCAGAGGGAAAAAGTGATGGAGGGAAAGCCTATACAAAACCTTTCTAAAGTAAGAAGTAGTATATGGACAGAACAGGAAAAAGGGTAATCTAGAATCTACTACTTGCTCATAAGCCATTCTGTTGAAGGATAGATGAGGAATACTTGCAGAATTCTATTTTAATATATATATATACTA
>VZRH01008198.1:657-18089 GCA_013397555.1 Urocynchramus pylzowi
CAGGGAGGTGTGGTACTCTCAGGATGCACACATGGAGTTGTGCTACTCAAGGGATGCACCCAGGGAGGTGTGGTACTCACAGGATGCACCCAGGGAGGTGCATACCTTTCACTGCACACAGTGAGTTGCATTACTCAGAATGCACTGCCCACAGTGAGGTGCATTACTTACAGGATTCACTGCATGCAGTGGGGTGCATTACTCATGGGATGCACTGCATGCAGTGGGCTGCATTACTCATGGGATTCACTGCATGCAGTGGGCTGCATTACTCACGGGATTCACTGCATGCAGTGGGGTGCATTACTCACGGGATGCACTGCATGCAGTGGGCTGCATTACTCACGGGATGCACTGCATGCAGTGGGCTGCATTACTCACGGGATGCACTGCATGCAGTGGGCTGCATTACTCACGGGATGCACTGCATGCAGTGGGCTGCATTACTCACGGGATGCATTACTGCCAGGATGCATTGAGCTGCGAGGCACGTAACTCATGGGTTACACTGCACAAATGAACAAATGAATGCACAAATCAATGCCTTTCTCCCAGGATGCACCCATGGAGTGAGAGGGAAGGACCCCACTGCAGGTGACCATGGGGCCCTGGGAGGTGGTGCCAGGACTCTTGGAACCAGTGCTGGCTGTGGCACGGAGCCCATGGCTGGTGGGATCTGTGGAGGGAGGGGGAAATGACAGAGGACACCCCTGTATTCCTGGGAGACACGTCCCGTCCCAGAGCTCAGCCCCTCTGCTCATGGGAAAACCCAAAGGAGACATGGACACGCTGGGGAGTCCAGCAAAAAGCCATGAAGATGGTGAAGGGACTGGAGGCTCTTTGTGGAGGAAGGCTGGGAGAGCTGGGATGTTCCAGCTGGAGAAGGCTCAGGGGGATATTCCCAGTGTGTGGGAACACCTGGAGGGAGGGTGCAGAGCGGACACACCTCAGGTGGGATGAACTGGGAGTATCCTCCTCCAGCACTGCTGAGAGTGTGAGACCAGGCCACAGAACAAAGTGTCCAGAAAATCCCCAAGGAAGGGGTGGAGCACTGGGAAATCTCAACAGAACCTGGGCCTTTGGCTCGCTGTGCTGGAGCTGAACTGTTGACTTGGAAGGACGTGTTTTATTTCTAGTCTTCCCTGAGAAGTCTGATTTTCAGATGAGTGATATATGTAGACACCCTTCAGTCCAGCTTCCAACCCTGCTGTCCTGCAGGAACGCTGCAGATGGCCACACAACTCCCACCAAGACCAGGAGTGGAGGCTTTGGGGTGGATGTAAGAGCAGAATAAAACTATTTTTTAAACCTTCTCTAAGCATCTGCAGTTTATGCACATTTTTCAAAAATAGGCGGTATTTATTATTTTATTAGTCCACCTAATGGTGTTTTGAACCCAAGAAACCTTGCAGCACAAAGGCACCCTGTGCTGTTGAGGTCTGCAGCTGAATTAGTCAAGTGTGGCTCTGGGCCACTCAGGGTTGCTGAGGTGAGCTCCAACCAGCACATCTGTACATGGGGCTGGGCTGGCAAAGCCTCAGTGAAACAGCAGAAAATCACAGAATCTCAGACTGCTTGGGACAGGGAGGAATCTCTGGAAATCCTGTGGATCTCTGGAGGTCGTTTAGTCCAATGTCCCCTGCTAAAGCAGGGCCACCTAGTTGCCCAGGAAAATTTCCAGATTACTTTTGGTTATCTCCAAGGATGGAGATTCCACCACTTCCCTGGGCAACCTGTTCATTGCCAAGGGCCAAGTCCTTGTCATTGGCAGGGAGAAATCCAGAGTGGGAACACCAGGTGTGCCCAGGTGCAGTTCTGGCTGCTTTTAATCCCATGGGGGCTTTAATCCCATGGATGCAGTGCAGGTTAGACTGGACCTGTGTCATGCAGGCGCCTGTGGCTGAGGGTAGTCCCAGGAACATAAAATCACAGGCACAGCTCCAGGAGTCTGTGTGTGACACCAGGATCAGAGCTTCCACCTCACTGCCCAAAGCCACTAGCTCTGGGGTTTGGGTATCCATTAGCACCAAGGTGAAGGGGATAAGTGGGAACAACACTGGGATAAAAATGTGGCAGCAAGGCATCCCCAGGAGCCCCAGCCCAATGACAGGGAAGTTCAAAAGTTCAGGAGCATGGCTGAAGGGGAAACATGTTAGAAAATATAGACCTTAATTATAGTGACCACGTGTGACCCTGCCTTTGTTGGGGACCTGGTGGCTGAAGTGCCAGTCAAGCAGGGGCTGGTGCCTGTGCCAGCAGAGGGAGAGAGCAGGAGCACTGGGGGCCAGGGCTGCAGGGCACAGCTCCCCACCAAAAATCCCTCTTCAGTCCTTTGAGGATGAAAGTCCCCCGGGCTGCAGGTTTGTCTCCAGGGGAAGAGCTGGAGTAGCAGGGGCTTTGCATGAAAATGTGTCAGGAAACACAGGGATAGAAGATTTCACCGGCAGAGCACGAGCAGGAAGCCACAGGGGAAATTTGTTGAGATAAGTGCCTGATTTTCAGGTACTTACACAGAATTTCTGTGGTGCCTCTAGCAGTGACTTTAACTTACAGTTTGATTAAATGAGAGACAGCAAGGCTGGAAGTAACACATTCATAGAAACACAGGATGGTTTGGGTTGGAAGGATCCTTAAAGCCCATCCAGTTCTACCCCCTCCATGGGCAGGGACACCTTCCACTATCCCAGGTTGCTCAGAGCCCATCCAGCCTTGTCTTGGACACTTTCAGGGATGGGGCAGCCACAGCTTCTCTGGGCAACTCCTTGTAAAAGTAAAACCAAAGAAATCATCAGTGCCAAGTGCAGTATTTTCCTGAGCTTCCTGACAGTGAACAATCAGTTGTGGGAAGTCCCAGCCTCTGCAGCAGCCAAGCAGAGCCAGGGCTGAGCCTTGAGAAGGACCCCAGGGTGCTCTGATGGCTCAGCAGCCTCTGCACTCACAGAAAGCTCCAGTAAACATTAATATTGATTATCAATTTACAAATGACCAAAGGACATGGGCTGAAACCCAGTGATGGCAAAATCTCTGCTTCTCAGCTATCACAGCTCCCTCACATTCCCCATGAGACCTTCGCTTCCCAACCCCTCACCCCCAGACCTTGGCATCCCTGGGCTGTGCTGGGCAGCTCCAGACTCTGTGTGCATGGTGAATTATTTGTGAGGTACCTTTCACATCCTCACTGAGTCCCTTGCAGAGAGGGTGCTTATGAACGAATTAACTCCTTGCAGCTCTGAGGCATTTGACAACAAATCTCCCCCTTTTCCACACTGGCTGGGGTTTGGTAAGCCAGCATAAAACTTTATTTCCTTAACAAATGATTTTGTATTATCTAAGGTGCCCTGGGTCTGAAATTCACCTGTCATAAGAAGAAAACCCACAATTATGTCACCCTCCTGTCTGCAGCGTGCAATTTATCCAGCAAATTGATCTCCTTTTGTCTTAGGCTGCTGCTTGCCAAAGTGCCTTTGGAACTGGTTTCCTATGGGAAATGGCTTGATGAGTTTGTTAGGAGAAGAGTTTCCTCTGCTGAGTGAGCTGATTCCTGTCTAAATCTTTTCCCTTGACTGAGACAGATTTTATTAAGCCATAAGGCACTTCTGAGCTCGGTGATGAATATTAGAACTTGTGCAAGGCAGGAAGGGGAGGGAGGGACTCGAGGCAAGAAACACAGTGGGGTCTGGAGGAATATTCAGGGTTAAACAGAGGTTTAAAGGGCCTGTACAGCAGGGAGGGGACCTTGAAGTTCTCTGCAAACACAATGCAGCTGGACAATGACCAGAAAGGGTCAGGAGGAGCAGCAGCACTCACAGACAGTGGAGGCTGCAACCCCTCTGCTGCCATTAGTGATGCTGTTAAAATTCCCACAGATTCCCAGCTGACCCCAAACCTCATCAACTGACTCCAAAAGTAATTGAGAGCACATCAAAATGTTTCTGAGCAGGTTTTCTGGGCTGCCTGGGAAACAACTCGCCTGGACCTGAGCAATCAGCTGGCTCAGGTGGGGCATTTAGGTAATCCCAGGTGTGAATGGATGCAGCTCCTTCCTCAGCACCGATCTCTTTATTGCTGCAAACAGGAATTATTTGTCTCCCCCGCTCCCTGGTGCTGAGCCCTGGCTGGCAGCACTGATGGCTGGGTGAGATATTCACCTGTTCCCAGCTGCAGGTCATTGTTCTGAGCCTCCTGGTCTTGGGTAACAGCTGAAGTTTGATCTGTTGATCATTCCANTTGGTCTCACAGTGGTGGTGAGCAGTAGGATGTCTCACCATCATCTCACCTCTGGAAGAAATTGTATCTTTTATTTTTCACTGTTGCTGAACTAAGGATCAGGATTTGTGATGGGAACTTGTTTAGACATACTCTTTTACACCCTGTTTTTTCCTCAGTGTTTTCCCTGGCTCTTGCACGATCTTCTTGGCTGGGACTGCAGTGTTGGGAAAGAGGGAAGTGTTTCACAATAAGGAGCATCTGAGTCAGTGGGAAAGACTGAGGTGGCCTTTATCAGAGTGTTCTGGCCTGTCCTGAAAATGCAGCTCCCAGATGCCTCAAGCCCAGGTGAAAGCATCGTGTGACAGGTCAGTGTTTTCCCACTCCAGGAGTGAAGCTCAGCACAGAGACAAAAATCAGTGTTGGCTCCCATTAAACTGGGTGAGCAGCCGGTGACCAACTGTGGTCAGCCATCCCTGTGTGTCAAAAATCACCCAGCACAGAGAAAATGGGTATTTGGGGCTGAAGCACAGAATCAGAAAATCACAGAATCCCAGACTGGTTTGGATTGGAAGGTCTCAAAGTGAATCTCATTCCAATTCCTTGCCATGGGCAGGGACACCTTCCACTGTCTCAGGGTACCCCTGGATCCCTGGAAGTGTCCAAGGCCAGGTTGGCCAGGATGGCCAGGACATGGAGCACCCTGGGCTAGTGGAAGGTGTCCCTCCCCATGGAAAGGGTGGGATGAGAAGGGCTTTAAGGTCCCTTCCCACCCAAAACACTCTGTGGATTCTGTGAGTTCCTTCCAAGGCATTTTCCACGTCAGGTCCTCCTGGGCTGCCTCTGGCCGTGGTCACTGGGCTCACCCAGGAATGTCCCCTAGTGATGCCCTGCTGGGAGGAGGCCCTGGCTGCTGGTTGGACATTGCTCTGTGCCTGGTGCCACATGTGAGGCACAGGAATTTTCTCTCTGGAGGAGACAGGGTGTAGTTGGAGCCTCTGGACAGGATATTTGGGTGGGATGCCGCAGTCTGTCCCTGCAGCTGAACTCCATTCACTCGTTGGCTCCCTCTGACCCTGAGGGGAGAAAGGAAGGTACAGGAGAGCAGGAATCAAAGCTGGATTTGGCTGTAATTTAATCACAGCACTGCTGAATCTCCTACCACCATCAGCTCCCTTGCCCTTTTTGTACAAGTGAAACAAAGCAGAACATGCAGGATCTTGCAGGAAGGAGGGCTCAGGTGCCCAAAATCATGTGCTCAAGGGTGCAGAGGGAGGGTTGTATGGATCCCCATGGCCCCACTTCATCACCAGGGAATCCCAAGCCATCCTGGAATCCCAAGGTAGGATTTCTCCAGTGATGGACATGGTGGTGAGGGCACATATAAAGCCTTGCTGGCCTGGGGTGAGCAGACCAGCTCCCCAGGGAGCTGAGCACTGCTGGAGCTTTGGGAAGTGCAATTAAACACCTCCAGGTCTGTGACTTACAGCCTTTGGCCCCTTCACAACCTGCCAACTTATCACAGAAAATGATGTGTCATCCTCAGGTCTCAACTTGTCCCTTCCTGCCGCCTGCAGACACAGATTTTTGGCAGTGTTTCCCTCCTCCACAAGCACTCTGTCTCTCTCCCTTCTCCCCAGGTCCTTGTTTCCCATCTCTCCTGTAAGGTACTTGCTGTCTGCAGAGAAAGGCAAATAGGAGTTTGGAATTGGGAATTTTTTTCCTCTTTTAATTTTTTTTTTTTTCCCTAGGGACTGAGTCCTTCCCCCTGTACTGCCAGGGACCTGCAGACCAGACAGCCAGGCCTTCTCCTAACCCCTGGGAAGCTCTGGGGCTGCTCACCCCTCACTTTGCACAGAGAACAACCACAGAAATACATCTTCCCTGAGATTCACATGCAAGCTGGGACAGGCAGCCCGTGGTTCAGGGAAGAGGGACAGAGTTCCTTATGCAGGAAATCTCTCCATTCAGCCATGCAAAGTAGCCCTGAGGAGCTTTTGCAGGAATGCAGGAGAAAGATTCTGTCCTACAATGGAAAAGTCTGGACTGACTGTGGTGAGTGTACCAAAACTCAGTGAGAAACTGTCAGGAAGCAGAAAGGGGTCTGCTTTAATTTAACTTTCCAGGGAAGCTGATCCTGCCCCCCTGCATCCTCACATGCACACGTACAGGCACCAGGATGTGGTGCATGGGTGGGGCACACTGCAACAAATTGTTATCCAAAATCCATTTTCCACACTAATGCAGGCCATGCAGGGAGGCACTGTAAGGACACAGCAGCTAACACCCTTTCCAAATGCAGCACAGAAAGGGTGTCAGCTGCTGTGTCCTTACAGTCCCTCCCTGGGTGCTCATGATTGTCAAGGATAAGAGGTTTTTGGGCAGTAGTTTTGACCCAGAAGTCAGCATTTATTGCAGTGTGATCTTTTGCTTTGGACTTTTTCTTGCCTCGCCCTCAGTAAGTCTTAAGTGAAATTGATTTCTGTTGCCTGTGTTTCCTTGTTTGGGGCCCCTGGTGGATCTGGTGTATTTGTTGGGATAACATGATGAGAAATAGCACAGATGCCGTGGTGTTTGGCTGCCAGAGCTGCTGGGGGACAGGTTTCTGCTGCCAAGTCACCTGGGCCTTGGGCTCTGTACAAGCAACACTCTTCTCTTGTGCTGTCACTCACGTCCCTTCAGTCAGCCTGTGCTTACCTGGAGACAGCCCACACAGCTCTGTGAGCCTAGGGAGGATGAACACCCCAGGGGGTGGTGGATCTCACAGAATCAGGGAATTATTAAGGCTGGAAAAGACCTCCAAGATCATCAAGTCCAACCTTCACACGACTTAACTCCCATGGCCACCAAACCACAGCACAAAGGTCTACTGGTTTTTTGAACACTTCCAGGAGTGGTGACTCCACCACTGCCCTGGGCAGCCTGTGCCAATGCCTGAGCACCCTTTCAGTGAAGGATTTTTCTTTAGTATCCAGTCATTTCCTCTTGTTCCTTGGGAACAGAGCCCAACCAGCCCCCCACCCCCTCCTGCCAGGGAGTTGTGGAGACCCAGAAGACCCCCCCTGAGCCTCTTTTACTCCAGGCTGAACATCCCCAGAAGGAAATATTTAATTTGAAGAACAACCTTTTATTTTCTTGGCTCACCTGTGAGCCCTCAGACCACACCAGGGGAATCCCTGCTCAGCCCCTGCCTGGCTGGACTTTGGCATATGCCAGAGTTTTGTGAGATGCTTTTGGTTCTCTATGACTTTGGGGAAGAACTCTGACAAAAGGCTTTTGAAAGACTCAGTAAATTGCATCCTTCAAAACTGCTTTGCTGACACACTTAAAGCAAGCAGAGGAACACAATTTTCCTTTAAAGAGGACATGCTGGGTTCTCTGTCTTATGTGCCATAACCAGTAATGAAAGTCAAGCACATCCCCTGCACACTCCCAGGCTTGTTTAACCCTTCTTGCTGCACTGCCTGCTGCTAAATGCACAGGGAAAGACAGCAAACTACTGAAAAGCTGAGCAAATCTGCAGGTGAAATGAGAACAAAAGGCCAAATCCAAAAAAGTCTGATTCCAGAGAAGCAGGAGGAATGGCTTTTGAGGAGTGAGTAGGGCTTTTTTTCTTGGCTAGAGATCATATTTATAGTTTGCCCTCCTAGAGTTTTAAAAACAGCACAGTAAATTGCTAATTAAAAGGTATAGCTTGACAAATTAACTCTAAACATCAGTTATATATTGTTTGTAGCTAAAACCTGAGTATTTAGCAGTAGATAATTGATCCATCAGGATCATCCCCAGTCCATCTTCAGCTTCTCCAAGAGCTTGAGCTCCCCAGAGTCCTTGTTCAGAACTCCCCTGGCTCAGAGGGCCTCAGCTCTTTCTGCTGGCATTTATTTATATGCCAAATTTGGAGCAATCGTCAGGTTTTCCTCAGGAGTTTGATTACACAACTCAGGTACTTGATTAGATTGGTGGTTTACAGTTAATAGTGAGCACAGCTACAAATAATTAAGTATTTCACCTGTGACTTAAAAAACCACGAAAATACCATTTCCTGGCATGGCAACAATGTTATAGAAGGGGGAAAATGGGAGAACATCCCCATCTCTGTCCCACTGACTCTAAACAGTCCTCTCCTGGTCACTGAAGGAGATTTTCCCTCTCACAGGTTGTCATGAACAAGCTATGTACAGGTGCTTGGAAAGCCTCCTGCCTTTTCCCTGCTGCACATAAATCAGTGTAAGGACATCCTGCCCTGTGCTGAGATGGCAAACAACTGGGATAATGCCTCACCAGAGAGAACAGATCCACATGGGAATGCATTCCAGCTTCCCAAGCTCTGGCCAGCCACGGCTGGGCAAAGCCATCCCCCAGACCTGAATGTGCCTGGGGTCACTCTGGAGGGAAGGGCATGGGGGTGCCTGGCAAACCCATCTCCTGCCAGGACAAACAATGCCAAAGGCAGGGAGCCCAGAGCCACAGACCACGTTCCAGTGGTCCCAGGAGGGGAAGAGTCAGACTCCAGCCAGGAAGTGCATCCAGCAGGTGGGGACTCAGTTAAGTGAAATGGAAGCAGTGGAATGGAAGGAACTGGGGTAACTTGAAGGTGGTAGGACAGAAGACTAATTTCAGGAAAGACATGGAACCATGGAATGTATAATCATGGAATGTCCTGAGCTGGAAAGGACCCACAAGGACCATCCAGTCCAACTCCTGGCCTTGCACAGACACCCCAACAATCCCACCCTGGGCATCCCTCGGAGTGGTGTCCAAATGCTCCTGGAGCTCTGGCAGGGCTGTGCCCATTCCCTGGGGAGCTTGGGCAGTGCCCAGCACCCTCTGGGGGAACAGCCTTTCCTGATCTCCCACCCTAACCCCCCTGACACACCCTAGACACCACTGAGTTAAAAGAGTGGAAAATCTTGGGTTTAAGACTGTGCCATGGACAATCCCTAAGGAAGGGCAGTGGGTACAGTGGGACTGGAGTTTTATTAACTTCAGGTGACAGTCTGAGTACCCCAGGGCTAAGCAGTGGCCTGGGCTAGTTCAGTATCTCCATGTGCTCTCTGGTGACAATTCAGGTGCAGCTTCATTATGTTTGTAGGCAATACCAGAGACGAGGAAGCATTCCTGGCACAGGAATGGCAGAGCTTTAGCCCAGAAGAACCTCAACAAACTTCAGATCTGGGCCAGCAGGAGCCTCTCAAACTGCTCCGGGCCATGGCAGGGTAGCCCTGGTCAGCAGTGCAGCCTGGGAAGGGATGGATGAGCCTGCTGGGAAGGACCAGGAGGACAGATGGAACATGAGTCAACAGTGCACTCTCATGGCAAATCAGGGAAACCACAAACTGGGCTTCACGAGGACTGGGACCAGAAGGGAGGAGGTATGGGTTCCCTCTCCTCAGTGCTGGGATCTCCTGTTCTTGTCCATCCCCCAAACCTCCTTCTCCACCCAGAACAAGAGGGTGTGACAGAAACACACAGGAGAAGTGGCAGGGGCTAGCTGGGGTGTCAGGGGATGGCTGAGGTGTCAGGGCTCTCACTCGTGGCCCCAGGACAGGTGAAAGGAGTTGGTTTGTGCTGTCACACAAAGATGGTGCTGAGGGGCTGGAGATCACAGACCACAAACTGTTGGAGGGCACTTAGAGAATGACACTAAGGAGACAACAAGGTGGGATGTGAGGGAAAAATGCCAACAAAGCATTAGCTCTCACTCCATCAGGTCCCAGAGTGACCATGTTTCCCAAAATATCTGCTGTTCCCCAGAGTCCCAGTGCTCCCTGCAGAATTCCCAGTCCATGGTCTTCCACTCAACTCCCTCATCTGCACAGCAAAGAGCTATCAGGATAATTGTTTCTCAACATTGAATTGTGTGGAATTCTATTTACATAAAACTTCTCACCAAGCAGGTGTCAGCATTGAGACCTGTTCCTGCAAGAAAGGAAATGAAAAGTGGAGCATATTAAGATCAGTCTGTGAACCATCAGTGTTGTGCAAATTGGACAGTTAAAGCTACAGTTTGGGATATTGCCTGCTTTGTGCACAGGGAAAAATTTTTGAGGGAAAAATTTACGATAACAATTTTTATATAATGTAAAAAAAAGAAGAATAGATCACTATGGTAGCTGAGGGTGGAAGGGAGGTGGGAAAAGCAATAGAAATGGAAGAAAATGAATTAACCAGTAGCTGAATTTTTCACATTTGTGTATCTGCAAAAAAGAAAACTAAAGTAGAAAATTTGACTCATTCAGAGCAGACAATGTTTTGCTTGTTCTTAAAGGCATCTCAGGGAATGAATGCAAACTGAGAGGGAGATGTATGCAAATTCATGCAAATTCATCTGCAAATCAGCACATACCATCAGTCTCTTGGCACGTTCCCAGCGTCTCTGTGCCGAGCCCGAGGGGCTGAGGAGGGACTGAGGAGGATGAGGGGCAGTGGGAGTATTGTGGTCCCTCCCAGCAGCACCCAGAGCCCTGGGATGGGTTGGCTGCACCGGGGCTGTTTTCCTGCTGCCTTTTTCTCCCTTCTGCACTATCAGCATCTCCTCTCTCTGTCCAGGGACACGTGGGAAAGCTGGAGCACAGGAACAAGGCAGGGACTGACACCTGTCAGTCAGTTCAATTTGCTGGCCAGTATCCTTCTTCCTCCAATAATTTTACCTCTGTGTGAACAGAAATCTTCTGTATTTTGGCTTCTCCAAGCCTCACTCAGAAGTGTCAGTATTGCATTCTCATGCCCATGTTTCCTTGTACTTTGGACTTCTCTGTATTTAAGTATTCACCTCTTCTTTTTGCCAGCATCATTCCTCCCACCCACGCAAAGAAATGCTCATAGTTGTTTATTCTTTGCTTTTCTTTCCAGATCACTTTTTTAAAAATATTCTGTCACAATGAAACATTTATGAGTGTTCTTCATTATGGGCTTCATCCTTATCTCCTGAGACCAGTGGTCCTTACTGACATCCAAACAGTATTATTTCTCTTTCTTCCAAAGGAAAATAGCAATTTATTGTGAGCTTTTGGGGTATTTTGTAGGGGATTTTTTTTCTTCCTTCTGCTTTGTTGAAACAGTTTTGTATGAGTTGTTCTGGGAAAGTAAAGTATTAACGTGTATTAAGCCACTCATCATTTACCAATACATCAAATCCACCAAGACACATTTTTTTGGGTAGTGTCTCTCAGTACCAATACCAGCTTTGAAGGCTGTCTGAACATCTGCCCAATCCTTTCCACTATCCCACCCTTACCTGTTGTGCTCTTCACCTGCAGAATTTTGTCTATGAGGACAGGAAAAGGGACTGGAAGTAGCACAGGGCAGAAACCAAGATTTATAGTTGTAGTCAAATGTTGGACTTGACAATCTTGGAGGTCTTTTCAAACCTCAATAATTCTGTGGTTCTATAAAATAATAAGAACATTTTTAGGGCAGTATTTTTGTATAGCCCCATATACATGTATTTTATATACGTATTTTATATTTTTAGGACTATATTTTTTAATAAATATGCTGTCATGTATTTAGGAGCTCCACAAATAAAGGAATAATGTGCAGATGGGTTTATGTGTAGAATCAAATGTCAGAAGAGGTTGTTCAGAGAGACTGTGGAGTCTCTATCCTTGGAGGCTTTGAGGCAGAGCTGGAAAAAGCCCTGAGAGGTCCTTTCTGACCTCATATCTGACCCTGGAGGGGTCAGAGCTGGAGGTTGGAGCAGAGACATCCTCAAGTCCCTCCAACAAATTACCCCATAAATTTGTGAATAGGAATATTTTCCCAGGCAAGCTGTACTCGAGCTTATGGAATGTGTGATTTGAAGGTGAATTCCCCATGTCTCAAAGCTTTAATCCAACACCATTCTTCTGCCACAAGCCAATGGACAATCATCCTCAAAAATCCCAGTGGGCCCAAAAATCCCAATCCCCCCCCTGTATTGTTAGGGAAACTTTGGGCTTTGGATAGACAGGCATGAACCCCAGTCCTGTGTCACCTGGCACATGAGGCTGCTCATGGATGCCAAGGGAAGGTGTCAGCCAAGCTCTCCTGGTGGCTCACACGTGGCTTGGGCCAAATTATTTTTAAGTCTGCCCCATCTTTGGAAATGGCTCTGAGTTCCCAAATCAAGAGCCACAATCCTCCCTATTCCTGCCCCACCCTGAGATATCGATACAGCCTGTAAGTGCCTGGAAGTGGAGTCCAGATCCAGCCCCACTGCATTGTCTCTCATGGAACCACAGACTGCTCTAGACTGGAAAGATCCCTGCTTCCAGCCCCACTGCATGGCAGGGATGCCAGCCACCAGACCAGGTCACCCAGAGGGTCACAAATATATTGGCAATTTTTAAACTAAAGGGTCCTATTCCTTCACCTCCCTTTCCCCTGGACTGGTTTTGTTCAGAACTGAAGAGCTTCCATTTAAACCTGTTGTTCAGCTTCTTTCATCTGGTAGTTTCTGGGACGTTATTTCCAAACCCTGGAAGTGTCCAAGGTTGGATGGTGCTTGAAGCAGCCTGGTCTAGTGGAAGTTGTCCTTGCCCTGGGCAGGGTGGGGAATGCTTTAGGATCCCTCCCAACCCAAACAACTCTGACTTTAGGATTTGATGATATTTAAAGTTACCTCCCAACCCAGGCTGTGATTCAATGACCCCCAGCCAGACTCTGTGGAAGCCCCAGTTCAAAGTGCTGCAGACAGCTGGGAAGGTCAGTCCTCCATGGCTGAGGATTAGCCTGTGACCAGGCTCCTCTTTACTCTCACCCAGATTCTTGTATTTCTGACATTTTTAACATGTGCAAACAATAAACAGCTTGGCGTGGACAGGCTGGAGTTACACTTTCCCTGTTAGACAGGTGAAGCACAAGGAATCAGTAGGAGTCTCACAAACACTCCATATGCTGTTTCTGAGGGTTTGGAAATGGTATCAACACTTTTACTGCCTTAGGAGAGAAAGGATAACCCTGTTGAGGCTGTGAGTGCCAGGACAGCCCAGTGTGGTCAGTGGCACCTTATGACAGGCTGCAGAGGAGACCAGCACTGCTGTAAGACCTCAGGAGTTGATCTTCACATCTCAGCACTCAGCCATCCTGAGTTCATGGTTTGTTTGCTTCCCATATGCCACAAGCAGAGCAAACTCAAGAGAAATGATAAAAAAAGAAATCACTATGACCATATTTACCATAGATGAGAGCAAATGCAAGAGAAATTTTTTTTAAAAGAAAGTGGAAAGGACCATATTTACCATAAATCAAGACAATTTCATTAGTCATAGAATTCCAGAATGCTTTGGGTTGGAAGGAATCTTAAAACTTGTTTTGTTCCCCCCCCTTCCACTACAGCAGGTTCCTCCACACTCTCTCCAGCCTCACCTTAGAAACTCATGAATAGTGAAGGTTACTCTGGAGCTTAGGGAACAGCTCAAACAGAGCCAAGGCTGGCTCATAAGTGCTGGCTATTCCTGACTATATTTTGGGAGCTGTGGGAAGTATCCCAGGGTCTCAGTCATGCTGCTTGACCAGCTTGCAGTGGAACTGCTGCTCAGAGGTTTTCCCCATTTTTGATGTGTTTGTGCCCCCACCTCAGCAGCACAGGGATCTCTGGGCACCCAGCCTGCTCCTGCTCCTGCCCTGGCCCATGGAGAGCCCATTTCTTCTGTGTAAAAGAAGTCACTGGGCAGGGGAGCCCCAGCCATGCCACGGGGGGCAGGGAGCCCTCGTCTCCTCCTTGCCTGGGTCTCACCCGTGTCCAGCAGGAGGGACACGGAAAAGTGGTGTTCCCCCTCTTCCTGGGCTGGGAGCCAGGAATGCCACTGCTTGCATTCAGGCCATCACCTGGACCAGGACAATAAGATTTGAAGTCATGTCCCTGAAGGCCAGCCCAATGGGACACAGCAGTAATTGGCTCTCTCATTCAGCAATTCCTTAAGGAGCCTTCCAGAGAGCCAAAGTGATACAAAACCAGTTTGTAGAGTCACAGAATGCCCTGAGTTGGGAGGGATCCACAAGGATCACTGAGTCCAATTCCTGCCCTACAGGACAATCCCAGGAATCTCACCATGCTGTCAGAAGACCAGAAGACTTTGTGGGTTTCCAAGACCTTACAGGAAAGAGCCTTAGGTAGCCTGGTGTGACCTCAGAGCTGACATTTGTTTGAGTTGTAGGTTGGACCAAATCACTTCCTGACCTCAGGACATCCTTCCATTCTGAAGGACATCCTAGGAAAAAATAAACTAAAAGCCCAGGCACAGCTCATGGAGGTGCAGTGTCTCCCCCACGCTGTTCCAGGACATGAGTTAGTTCATCCTACCTTTTGAAGCAAAAGGAATTTTCTGCTCTGGACTTAAAAGACCATTTCTTTAACAATCTCACACCTGCAGCATGAGTCCAGAGCTGCAGCTGTAAATCTGCTGTGACAGCTCAGCACAAGGGGGAGGTCTTGTCTTACCTTCCACTGCTCCAGGGGTGCTCAGCACACACCTCAGAGGTGCTGGGATTTCCTGGAGTGGGTCTGGGAGCTGAAACCCCTTGCAGAAAGGTGGACAAGCACAGGAGATACTGGGGGAACTGGGACTGGGATCAAGGAAGAGTGGGAAGAAGAACAAGAGGAGAGGATGCCTCCCCTTGTCAGTGGCAGAGTTGCTCCACTGGCTGAATTGCCCTTGTTTCATCATCTTTCCTTTCTGCTTTGTGGGTTAACTATTGGGATCTGGAGTGTGCCAGAGACAGTGGATCCCCCCAGCTGCACTCCTGGTCTGTTCTGGCACTGGGACCAGCTCAAACACCATCACTCCTCTGGCCCTGGTTCCAGTCCAAACTGGGCTGCCCTGCACTGTCCCTGCACAGCCACTGGGGACCTTGCTTGTTCTCAACAGCAGACATGAAAAAGCAGCTACCTGTGTCAGCCCTGCTTCTGGAAAGGGCCTGCTGGAGACTGGGGGAAAGAGCAGGGGGATTGAACATCAGAACTCGGGGGGAAAAGACAAGTCGGCCTCTTTCAGTCACACTGAGATGCTTCACTGTCCTTCTGCCCTCACTGAGCACCTGGCACCACAAGCCAGCCCCAGCTCTGGGCTCGTTCTGAGTCCTCAGCCTGCTTTATTCCCCAGTGGGACAGCCCTGCCTTCATGTTCACCCACGATCTGCCATCGCTTTCTCCACCACTCAATCCCCACCCACCTCCCCTGCTGTCCTGTTGTGTCCCATGTCCACACCCTGATGCTCAAGTCATGTTCTTTACCCTCTGACAAATAAAAGTCCACCTGCACACAGTGACACATGAAGAGCTGCGTTGTTCTCTGTTTACCTCAAGAAATGAAGAGATTTTGACCCCTGGGCTCAACTGGCACTTTGCTGTCACAGAGCTCCCCCCACAGCTGCTGGGCTCTGCACTGACCCAGGGGAGCGCAGGGAGGGGCTTTGGGCTTTACACTGGGTCCCCAGAGGTGGGTTTGTTCCCCTGTGGTGTCTGGGACGTGTCCCTGTGCATGTTTAGAGCAGTGGCATCATCCTCCCAGCCCGGCCGGCGCTGCCTCGTGGCGAGGCCCACAGCGCGTGAGGAGTTAATGAGAACTGCTGGATTAAAATCATTACATTGTCACTGGCAATCCCTGCTGTTAGCCACGGGGAAGGGCCTCGTCTGCAGCTCCCTTACAATAAAATGAAGGGTAATTTCATCCAGTCACCTGCTGCTGACCTATTTAAAGTACCCGGAGCAGGGCAGAGCAGGTCGCTGCTGCCTCAGCCCGTGGCAGCGGGGTCACACTGCTGGTGACACGTCCTGGGGCCACCTCTCTGGGGGCACAGGGCACCCACAGCACCCTCTCAGTGTGGGCAGTGTGGTGCTGCTGGCATGACCCCAGGCAGGCTCTGTGCTGGGGTGCCAGGGGTGCCTGGGGAGGGAAGGGGCTGCACAAAGGCAGCTGAACCCCGGCCCTGGGGCCACAGCCCAGCACAGAGCCCATCCTGTGCACCCAGGCTCGGGGGAGCCCTGTGCCTCCCTCCTCTGCTGCTGCCCAAATCCCCCCACCCCCTCTGGGCTGAGGAAGAGGAAGCTTCCCTGTACTCATTGCCACTGGAGCCATAGCTTTCCAAACTGGGCTTTTAAAACTTGAATTAACTCTTCTTTCTTGCAGTGATTTGGGTTGCACAACCAAATCTCTGCAGTAGTGACCTGCATGCTGGTGTCTCTCTGGTTTGGAGGTCAGGCTGGGAGGCCCCCAGACACCAGCTCCAGCAGCCTGGGATGTGCCAGAGGATACAGCTCTGCTGAGAAGCAGCACAACTGGGCTGAGCCCACCCCTGGGGTCACGCTGGTCCCCAGCAGGGATTGCCTGGCTGGGCTGGTGACTCTTCAGGGAGACACAGAGCTCAAGCCTCCCATCCACTCTATGGAGGATGTACAATTATATTATAAGGTTATCACATCTCTTATAATATTCAGTCTTTTCCAGCTCTTGGAGTCCCTTGGTGACTATGGGAAAAATGCTGCTTTCATTAAAAAAATTCAGAAAGCTCTTGCAGCCCCACTGGCACAGAAAAAAGCAGTGGATGTCATCCCAAGGGCTCCAAAAGGCAGCTGCAGGGGGAAGCACTCCTAAAACCTTCATGGCCCTAAGCCAGTCATGAGTCCACCAGTATCTTCTCTGCTGGTTGCCCTCAGCCCTCTCCAGGGTTTCTCTTATCCATGCACGCCTTCCCCTCAGGCTCCCATCTCCCTCCCACCCCTGAGCCTCTCTAACCATTTTCTCTGCACCCAAGCAAACTGATATTCCCCTTTTCCCAGGCCACTCCATAGCTCCAGACTCTTCTGGTGTTTCCCCCACTGGAGACAGGGTGGGGGAAGGCAGCACAGAGGAGGCAGGAAAAAGGAGTAACGGGGTGGGTGATACTGGGCACGTGCTGGGTGATGCCACCACCTGTCACAGGGACATCTGGGACCACTTCCAGTGTTAACTCATCCTGGCTGGAAGTAGTCAGGGTCTTATCAAGCTCAGCCTGATCACGTACAAAGCTCCAAGGAACCCACTGCTGGCCATGGCAGGGGTGATGGAGCTGCTAGGTGGGTAGAAATCATGGACTTAATTAATTAACTAATTAATAATTCCAATCATTAAGGTTAGGAAAGCTCTCTAAGATCTCCATGCTCAACCATCAACCCAGCACTGCCAGGTCTGCTCCTAAACTACGTCCCCAAATGCCACATTCACATGGAAACTTTGTGGGGATGGAGACTCCACCCCAGCCCT
>VZRH01008198.1:21264-55348 GCA_013397555.1 Urocynchramus pylzowi
CAAAAAAAAAAAAAAAAAAAAAAAAAAAAAAAAAAAAAAAAAAGAGTAAAACCATTGTGCCTCTGTATAACTTACTTTGAAGAAACCTTTGCAAACATGTCCTGGCTGCCTCCAATATGGAATATTTCCTCTCAGGTTTCTGACTCTTGCTTCCTGACTCCCTGGGCAGGGCAAGGACAGCAAATGGCACTGTTGGCCACCCCCTCCACTGCCATCTGAGCCACGCCACTGCCACTAATCCTGGACACAGGAACGTGCAGCTGGAGCCCCTCTGGAACTCTGCTCCATCTTTTGCCTTTGAAAGCTCACTTCAACTACACAAAACCATCAATAAAATGAACCAGCTGGTACCAGGACACAAAGGCTGACAATGGTGCCGGGTAGGACACAAAGGACACCCAGTGGGACAACAAAGTCCTGGCTGGGCTCTGCAATGTGGGGCCATGGGAGGGGGAGAGCCCCCCTCACCCCCCTCCTGGTTCAAAGGGCAGTGAGGGGAGAAGGGCAATTAGAGCTGGCAACTGCCTTCCCCCAGCAGCCCCCCTGTGTCACTGAGAGAGACTGACAGCCCAGGGAGGAGGGGACAGCCAGCCCCCATCCCTGGGACATGTCACTGCTCTCCTGGCATCCATCAGTGCCTGCACCGCTGAGAGCCTCCCTTGTTCATTTTCTAATTCCTTCTTTAACTGCTCAAGCATCTGGGCCTGATTGATCTGCTCAGACTGTTTCAGACTGCACCTGTTTGAGGTGCTTTTTCTTCCTGCCAATAAAAAAATCTGCCCACAAAATACCCCCATCAGTCCCCTCTAGCCAGCAAAACCAGACCTTGCCATGTTCCCTGTGTGGGGACCTGCTCTGAGCCAGGGGCTGGGCAGCAGCTGGGGCCTTCCTGAAGAGCTGTAGGTGCCTCTTTTGGCAGGAAAATGGCAGGAATACCCTTCAAGGCAGAGAGATTGATCAACAGTACTGGGGGAAAGCCATAGCGGAGAGTTTTTCCTTATGTGATTGTGGAATCATAGAATTTCAGAATGGTTTGGGGTAGAAAGGACCTTAAAGATCATCTCATTTCAACCCTCTGCCATGGTTGTGGTGACGAGAGAACCTTGGGTGAGTAGAACTACCACCCAGCTGCTCACTTCCTCAAAAAATTGGGGGGAAAAAAGGGCCAAGAAAACTCATGGGCTGGGATAAGATGGGGAAGTCACCAATTACTGTCACAGGTTAAAACAGACACAATTTGGGGAAATTTAATTTAATTTTAATTATTTCATTTAATTTATTGCCTTAAAATTTGTGTGGTGGGAAACAAAAGGACAAACATCAAACCAACATGTTACCTCCTCACTCCCCAGTCCTTTCTCAGATTCAGTTTTGCTTCTTCACTCCAAACTCCCCTAATCAGCCCCCTCCAAAATAAGTGGTGCAAGGGACATTGAGGGCAGCAGGTCAAGGTCAGCACAAAGTGGTTTCTTCCTCTTGCTCCTTCCTCCTCGCCTTTCCTGTGCTCCAGCAGGGGAACCCCACGTGCTGCAGCCCTTCAGGAAAACCTCCTGCAGTGTGGTCCCTCGTGGGCTGTGTTTTCATCAGGAATATCCATTTTCCCTGGAGTGGTTCCCCATGGGATGCTGTGTGAGTATCTGCCATGGCATGGTCCCATCCACAGCTGCAGGGAACATCTACAGGGACCAGCTGCCCTTTCAGGGTCATCCTTGGGCTGCAGGGAAAATCTACAGCCCCATGGAGCCCCTCCTGCTCCACCTTGCTGCTCCTCTTTCGCTTCTCACTTTGCTCTTTCCTTCCTCCCATCTGGCATCTCCTTCCCTTTCTGAAATGTTTTCACAAAGGCACCATCAGCTTCACTGGTGGCTCAGCCTTGGCCACGGAGCTGAACACGACCAGCCCCCTGAGGGGGCTCTGCTGACTGGGACCCCCCCACTGCACACCTCGGACCCCCCAAATCCTTCCTGTGGAAGCCCATGTGAGATGGCAAGCTGCACCCCCAAATTCAGCTAGGGAAATGGGATGGGAGAGGAACTCAAGAAGAAGGAGGAGTTTCTGGAAGCAGGAGAGGTGTGGGGGGCCCAGCAGGTGCTGCAGGAGGGAAGGGGCTCCGTGTGGGGGGAATTTCCCCCACTGCTGATTTCCAAAGTCTCTGCATCAGTCACCTTAGTGCCAAGGGCTGTTTGTGGGCAGGGATGGAAAAATAATTCAGCTGCAGAGAGCCTGATGGGCATTCTGGCTCTCTGCTGCAGGACAAGCCGTGTAAAACACCTGGCAGTGCAGTGTTCCTTGGCTGGCAGTGAGACAGATGCAGCCAGACCGGGAATCTCGGGACCTGGGCAGATCCTTGTGCTGATCTGCAGCTGAGTGGGGGGAGAAGCCTAAACAGCCCTGAGCCAGCTGTTTGTTTTGGTCATTCCCTATCACACTGACTCCTGATCAGAGCTATTCCTCGGATTGACCTTTGCAGCCCTTTGGTGTTATGAAACACAAAATCCTTTGGCTGCAGTGCCCGCCTGATGTTCCCTCCTGGCTGGGGCTCCCTGGGTCACAGGGATGCCCTGGGAGCAGGAGGGAGAGGCTGCCCTGAAAACCACAACATCTTCTTATGCCCTTTCTGAGGTTTCTCTAAGCTGGGACCCAGTGGAAAACCATTCAGTGGAGGCCACTCTCAGGCCCCCCAAGGATGGGTTGAGAAATACCAGTTGTTTGGCTTAATAAGTAAGTTTTAAATCAGAATAGGTCACTTAAAGCTATAACATTGTGTGGTTTAGCTGCTTGCTTAGCTTTCTTTTCTTCGTCTGAGTAGCTGGATTTGCAGAAGCCTCAAGTCACAAGCTCTGAACTCTCACCCAGATGTGCTTTTGGGTGGAATGGAGTTCATTTTCCCAGTAATTTTCCTTGTTGCTGGTACAGAGCTGTGTCTTGAATGCAGTAGGAGAATAATGCTGATAACACACTGATGTTTGAGATGTGGCTGGACAATGCTTTCCCTAAATCAGGAAGGGTTTGGGCTCCCAAGCTCTGCTGGCTCAGCGAGTGCTCAGGAAGCACAGAGCAGGAGATAAGGAGGCTCCAGCCACCAGTGGAAGCTGCAACTCCACAAGATAAGAGAAGTCAATGGCCTGTGTGTGTGGAGACAGAAAGAGTCCAATAAGGTGTTAGAAGACCCCAGACCAAAATCTGCACTGGAGGCATGAAGAGCATGTCCACAAAGTGAGAGGGTAGAAAAGCCCAGGGATCTCTTTTTTTCAGGGTCTCTCTGCAGTGACACCCAGCTCAAGCTGTTTCCATTGCTGTAGCACTCAAATATTTCTCTTTTTTTTTTTTCTGGACTAGGATCTCTGAGACTTTGCTGCAGGGAGCCAAGGGCCAAGAAACTTTTTTAACAGTTTGACATCGCAGGTGGGACCCAGGACCACAATCTTGGATCCTTTCATTTCCAAAGATCCATTACCAGCCATGTGTGAGTTCCCCTGGGACCTTTGGCGTGGGAGGCTGTGGTGGTTTAGGAATGGAATTCTCCAGTTTAGTGCTCCCATGCTGCCCCTTGCTTCCCTCTCACCCTCCACCTGTGGTGGCTGAAGAGGACAATTGGAGGCGTGAAAGACAAAAATGGTGGGTTGAGATAAGAACAATTTACTGGAAACAGCAATGAGGTAAGAAAATGAACAGTAACAGCAACAATGCTGAAGACAAAGGGTGTAAGAAACTATTCACTTGGAAAAAAAACACCCCATAATAGACAATACCCAAACACTTCCTCAACTGAAAGGGACCCCTTTCCCCCTTCTCCCAGAAGACTCCCTTTCCCTGATCCCAGCAATTCCACGAGGTGGTACAGAAAAACCTCCAGGTAATGGCCATGCCCCTTCCAAGCTACTGCAAAAATTAACACTGTCCTTATCAGAGCCAGGACCAAGACACCGAAGGATGAGCAATAAAATTCCATCAGTAGATTTGGTGAAAATACTGGAGTGAGTTTCTCTGTACTGGGGACTGGGGGGGTTGAACCCCCCTCCTGCTGCTTCCCCTGGCACAGCCTGGCCAGCACAAGGCACACATAGAATAGGATTTAAATTCCTCTTGGTTCCTGAAAATGATGGGAAAACAGACCCAGTGCTGAGAAAGGAATGCCTTTAACAGAGGTACTACAAAACTGGGAAGAGAATCTTTGGCACAGCAGGTCTATCAGAAAAGCACACAGATATTTCCTATGGGGGAGACTGGCCATTTATAACCAGAGATGGAGCCCCAGCAGAGCAGTGGTCACCACAAGGGACCTTTGACAGCACAGACTCACATTTCTGAGGCACTGACTGGGTTCCCAGGACAAAGGGATTGTTGGTATGTGTGGGATAACTGGCCATGAGGCCACCATAAAGAACGTTGGTAGCAGGGACAGAAGAAAACCAGAGTTCCCAGAAACAGGGAACGACAAAACCATGAGGAGCCTGATCTACTCTAATCAGTGAAGAGGTGGTCAGCAGCCCCATTCACCAAAATCTGGGCACAGCTCTGGGGCACAGGCACATGACTACACAGCCTGCACTGGATATTTTGGGAGCTGTCAGATTCTGGGCTGCCATTGGAGATTGTCATGGATTGTGAAATCAATACTATTCTATCTACCATCTGTATGGCAGTTGTCTTCTGTTAAGTGGGCAGTTTTCCTTATCTCTTCCACAACCACTCCTCCCTCCAGGCAGACATCTGCTGATAACAGGCTATTGAATGTCAATGCATGACTGATAAGAACTTTAACATCCCATTGTGAGATGCTCCGCCCAGAGGGAGGAGCCAAGCATTCCTACACAGATATAGCTGAGAGTTTGGAGAGACAAGATCACTCTCTTGCTGGGTTTTGCTCAGAAAGAGAATTACCCCTTTTCATCTGGATCAGCAGAGGAAGATCTTCACCGTTCCTTCAATAGGATTTCCTGCTCCAACAGAACCACGCCTGAGGACTGAGTCCAGGAAGACTGCAGCCACAATTCCAATTGGACTGAGACTACACCCTGACCAAAAGGGTGTCAGGTTGAGTTCTGACTCTGTCTGTGTTGTTTTAATCTACTGCATTTGTTTATTTTATATTTTTATTTTTGTTTGTGTGTTTCCCTAGTAAAGGACTGTTATCCCTGCTCCCATATTTCTTGCCTGAGAGCCCCTTGATTTAAATTTTATAGCAATTCGGAGGGAGGGGGTTTACATTCTTTATTCCAGGGAAGGCTCTGGCCTGTCTTCCCAAACCAAGACAGATACTGGAAGGAAGAGATGGTACTGGGGAGAATGCCCCTACCTGTGAAGATCTGAAGAAGGAATAGGATGGCAGGTGCCCTGAGGTGCATAATCCCCTGGATCTGGAACATGACTGGGTGCACAGCCATGCCCTCCTCTTTGGAGAGCATTTATGATGTACTTTATAAATAACATAACATAACATAACATAAAACATAACATAACATAACATAACATTATAAACATAATAGTAGTGTATTATCAACATTTCCAGCTCATAGCATGTTATGGATACCCACACCACAGCTCCCTATTTTCCACTCTGCAGTATTGCTGGAGCCAGGAAATCACCAGCAATCCTCCCTCTGGCTGCATCGCTGGACAGATGCTGTGCTGCTTGTGGAGGGGTGAGGCCTGGCCCATTAATCTGTACTCAGAGAGGCTGGCAGCTGGATTAGTGCTTCAGATGCTCTTAACATCTGCAGCTGCAGGACAGCCCCAAATTCCTCAGCTGGAAGCCGGAGGTAGCAGCAAGGCTGGTAAGAGCTCTTTTTGGGGGGTTGGGGATTGAATTACTGCTGCCAGGTAGATGGATGAGGGAGATTTTATGGCAGATTTTGTGGGAAAGATGGTGGTGGTGCTATTATCCTGGCACTTCCAATCCTGTCATGCAGTCCCTTGGCTGTAGGTGTGATTCCCAAGGGTAAGGGGGTGTTGTTGGCTGTGTAGAGGGAACAAGGCAAAGGAGCCTTGCAGGGGGCTGGAAGGACCCTCTGGAGGAGCCACAGTGAAAATGTGTCAGCCCTGAAGGTCTCAAAGCTTCCGTTTCTTGTGTTTGGAGGTGAGGTGAGGATGGTCAAGGGAAATGGGAGGTCCCAGAGCTTGGGAGTAAACACAAGATGCTGCCAGACCAGAGGCACAGGGAGGGAAGGTGCTGCTGAGGACTTTTGTGGTTACTGTGGTTTATCTCATGGAATGGTTTGGGTTAGAAGGGACCTTTAGAACCACCTCATTCCAACCCCCATGTCTCCCCACGTCCTCCATGACCCCAAAGTCAGTCTTGTCCCTGCAGCTCTTCTTACTTGAGCTGGCCTTTGTTACCTCTTTGCTCTGACTGCTTTTTCCTGCCCCAACTCTGTTTTCTTCATCACAGGGGTTTATAAGCCTTTTATTCGTGGGGACCAGCAGCACAGGGGATGAGAAGAGCCCCCTGAGCAGCCATGGAGGGGTTACAGCTGCGGGTAAGGATGCCCTCATGCACCTCCCACTATCCTTCAGAGAGCCTGGCAGATAAGGGGGAAGAAATCCCAGCTCCATCTCTGTCCTGTGAGCCTGGGAGCTGGGAATGACTCCCTTGTCTGTCACTGTGGGAGAACTCCAGGAGGCCATTTAGGATTAAGCCCAGAGAGTGCCTGAGCTCCCGGCTTAGCTCTCCATGTCCCCTCCCCTTGAGCAGCTCCCCAGGCTGGCTGGAGGCACTCAGGGACTGGCCCTCTCCTGCTTAATCGCCTCCTGTTCAGATGTCAGGAGGAGATGAAGCTGCTATAAATAGATGGTGAAGCCCTCCTGGTTTCAGCTGTGATTCACACACATGGCACAGAAGCATTAGGAAGAATTAACATCCAATCTCTCAGGCACTTTCCTGTGCAAATGCCATGCTGTCCCTGTCACTTAAGCTCCTTTCCCAGGGGAGATCAGCAGCACTCTCTGGAGGGCCTGGATGGGCCAAATGGATGGGGAAACCCAGAGCAAGGCTCCTGGGAAGATAAACCTGGAGCAGGACTGGTGGGGACAGAGAGGCGGCTGCTCCAGCCGGTGCCAGAGCAGTGCCTGCCCGTGACACAGAGCTGCCTTTGGGAGATGCCCAGGGCTCCTGCTCCCCCCTGCCTGGGGCTGAGCCTGGCCAGCATGGGGCTGTTGAAGTGCCCACACGCCTGGACGAGGGACAACAGCCTTTGGGACTGAGGCAGCTCCTGGAGGTGGTATGTGAGGGGCTGGGGGTCTTTCTGGCTCTCCCTAATCCCTGCTGAGCTGTGCTTTGACCGAGCAACCCTGGTGGGGCAGGACAGTGACCTGGGTGGTCCATTGGGAATCCCCAATTTTTCTTCCCATCTTAATTTTGCAAAGCTCAGAGGGAAAAAAATGTATCCTGCTGCTAGGCTATCCCCATGGGAAGCTGTGTGCACTCATTCCTGCAAGTGTTTGCATTCATTTGCATGTGTTTAAGTGCTCAGTGTCCCCCTCCCCCTGCCTTGCTGTGTCTGTGCTGTGAGCAGTGATAGTCCCAGAGACATGGAGTCAGGGGGAAACCAGAGGAAGGTGAGACCAGACAGGTCCTGGAGTGGGAATTGTGATGGGGGTTTATGGGGATCTATCCATCTGCTTGCCTGACAGTCTCCCAGGTGCAGGGGAAAAGTGGTATTTTCCCTGAAAATTAGTTTGGAGGGTAGAGCATCTCCTCTGGTGGAGGAATATTTCTCACAAGTTCAGGTATCTGGTGTCCCATCAATAAGGCAGAGATCCATATCTCTATGGGGTTTCTTTGCATTCCCACTGGATCACAGGGCAGAGAGGGAAAAAAAAAAAGCCTTTCAGAGCACTCATGATCCACATGAAGTAAAGGGGAGTTTGGACAGAGGGATGAGTTTGTACTAAAAGATGAGCTCAAAGTCGGTATCTTTGTGTCCTCAGTTAGTACCCCAGAGAGTCTGGAGTCCATGAGATGAGGAATACACCAGAAAATAGTCTTCTCACCTTGTTCTTTGGCACTCAGGAAGCAGGGCTTCTCAGTGAAGCAAGGAAGGAGGCAGAAGAATGGTCAGAGGAACTGAAAATTGGTGGAGGAGTCAATGCTATTAAGATGGGACTAAATCCAAGAAAGTCACCCAGGGCAGAGGGCCCTGTCCCATTCCTTGCTGCAGGAAAACAGCTCCGGGTGACATCCTTGAACACACACTGAGCCCTGCCAGTGTGAGGGGATTAAAGAGATCTCAGCACAGGCTTTTCCTTGGGTGATGGAATCTCCTGCTTGCTAAGGCCCTGAAGGAGGTTGATATATCCAAACAAAATTGGGATTGGTATCAGGATGGAATTCCCCTATTTAGAGACAAGTCACAGGCTGGAATAGGGGCCTGGAGAGCTCAGGCAGGCTCAGGTGTGAGTGGGTCTGCAGGCAGCTGCACAGCCTTAAGCCATCCATGAATTATAATTAGGTTATGGAAGAACCTGACATAAGCTGCTTTCAGAAATTTCTACAGGGGTGCCTGACCAGGCTGAAGGTTTTCAGGAAAAATTATGATATATTTCTGTTATTATGCAGAAAGTGGAACTGCAACTCAGAGTTCCAGGGAAGGCTGGAAAACCCAGCTGGAGCCACAGAATTATGTGCGAGTCTGGGAGAGGCTCTGCAGATTCCCTGGCTGTGAGTGACAAGGCTCAGTTGGTTTGCAGAAGCTTTTGCATGAGCTATCCTGTATCTCAAACACAGGGGGGGAAAAAGGCTGTGTGGAAATCTAAAGGGAATTCTTCAATCTGTCTATCCTACAAGTGAGTCCAGACAACCTGAAACAGCATAGGAATGTGGAGCATATTGGATGCAAATGGCAGGCCATATGTTTTATAACATTAATTGCCAAACTTTCAAAAGCACCCTCCTGACCTCCTGCAGGCAGTGAAGGAGCACAGCTCAGGCTCAGGCACCTCCTCATTTGTCATCTGTTCCTTGTTTTTCTTCAACATTGATCTGGTTCTCTCACCAACCTGGATGGTCTCCAGTGTTGTGAGAGCTGCACACACTCAAATATCAGGCAGTTTTCCAAAACATGGCATCTGTAAATGCCAAGCTTACAGATGGTACGTGATAGAATGGGATTTACAGGCACAACAGAGAAGGGTAAGGGTAGCACGGAGTGAAAAATTCCATCATTCATCTAGAAAAGCTGGATCTGCTCAGATGGTCTGGCTGGTGGCTGCCATGAACAGATGCTGGACTCTGGAAAAAGGGGCTGGAAAGATATCCAGGAATAAGTCATGGTGATTGAGAAGGGAGGAAGTGAGAGCTGTAACTGAGACTCCTGCCAGGCTGGGATGATGAGCTTCACCTGCAGCCAGGGGAGAAGGCAAAAGGAGAGGTTTGTGTTCCACAAGAACCAACAAGGGGAGGAGAGTTAATGGTTCACAGAAAGCCAGGAAGTAATTTTGGGTTCCAGTTACCCCAACATGGGCTGGTCTGCACCTGCCCTGGTGCAGCAATGGTACTGAAAATATCCCAGAATAGTTTGGGTTGAAGAGACCTTAAAGCTCATCCCATTCCACCCCCTGCCACGGGCAGGGACACTTCCACCATTCCAGGTGAGTCCTGTCCCTGCAGCAGCTTTGTTCTCCAGCACAGGGGCCTCTCTCCCAGCTGACACACCCAGCTGCTTCCTCTCCCTCCTAGCCCATTCCTTTTCCATTCCCAGCAGGCACCCTGCAGCCGAAGCTTCCTCAAGCTCACTGCCATGGAAGTGAAGTGGATCCATGTCTCGGTGGTCTTCCTCTTCCTGCTCTCCGTGGCCATGACCGGCTGCTTCCTGTGGCAGTACAGCCTCCCCAAGGTGGAGCCCAGTGAGTAGGGGGGTTAGCCTTGGTGGGCACAGAGATTTGGAAGATGAATAAAAGCCTTCTTCCCATTTCTCCCCAAAGAGTATTTCCCCAAACACAGGTTTTCCCAGAGGGCAATAAAGCAAGGCCACAGAGGAGGTGAAGGATGGGTTGATGGAGGTACCACGTCACTCTGCTGGTGTCCAAAGAAGCTCCATCACTCCTGGCCTAGATAACTGCTAAGGAGGCATTTTATTTTAGATTCCTTATATATATATTTTTTTTTCCCCCTTTTGTTACTCCAGTTAGCTACTCCAGTTTAGAAACAGGTTTTTTTAATACCTGAACATCTGCTTCAGATTCAGGGTTTGCTCTCTTTCCTATTCCCCAAATCTTTGCCCTGGATTAAGTCCCCTGGTTCACACTAGAGTTCACTGAATCACAGAATCATAGAATGGTTTGTGCTGGATGGACTTTAAAGCCCATTCTGTTCCACCCCTGCCATGGGCAGGGACACCTTCCATGATCCCAGGTTGCTCCAAGCCTCATCCAACCTGGCCTTGGACACTGCCAGGGATGGGGCAGCCACAGCTTCTCTAGGTAACCTGTGCCAGGGCCTCAGCATCCCCCCTCACAGACAAGAATTCCTTCCCAATATCTCATCCTGCCCTCTGGCAGTGGAAGCCATTCCCAGTGTCCTGTCCCTCCATCCCTTGTCGCAAGTCTCTATCCAGCTCTCCTGGAGCCCCTTTAGGCCCTGGGAGGGACTCTAAAGTCTCCCTGGATCCTTCTCTTTTCCAGGAGAACACCCCCAGCTCTCCCAGCCTGGCTCCAGAGGGGCTCCAGCCCGTGGAGCATCTCCGTGGCCTCCTCTGTTGATTATAGGAAACTCAACTGATCCACTCAAGGCACTGCATGCACAAGGATTAAATATACACAGTGTCAATGGATCAGAGTTTTAAGTAGCTGAAAGGTGGCATAAAATCCACGATAAAGGTGCTAGAATTATTTCAGAGACCAAGGGCTGAAAAGGTTTCAAACCACACATTTTTATCTCAGAGTACCAGACTGCCTGTAGGCTGTGTGTATCCGTCCCTGTCCATCTCCAGGATTTCCTAGTGCCATTTCTCTCCTCATCCCTATTTCTGATGCTTCATGTTCACCTGGTAAGCAAGAAGATGGCATTTTGTCCCCAGCTGACAGAGCAGGGTAGCTGTATTTATGAACACCTTGGGATCAGCTGGGAAAATAGTGCCTCCAAATAAGGGAGTTCCCATCTCTCTCAAAGTTTAAAGATCTTTGCTGGCCACAAAAATGTAAGCTTTCTGTGGGATATGGAGGATGCAGCTGATTTAGGAGACATCTAATGGAGTAGGTGGGGGGCCTACCAAGTGTAGTTAGTGCTGGATTTCTGGTGGCCCTCACAGGTCACTCCTGGCCCCATTTCTGAAGTTATGATACAGGGATGACTCTTTGCCACTGTTGTCCAGAACCCCAGCTCAGACTTTCCTTTAGACATGGGCAGGCCCTTCCAGGGGGCTAAAACCACTGCCAGGCACCCCAGACTCTTCTGCAGCCCCAGTTCTTTACTCTCCCAGGTTGTAGAGTTAGTTGAAGTACATCCTGTGTCCATCCCACGTTGGAATAAGCAATAACAGGGCACAGTGCCCCTGCCAGCCCTGTTTTACACCAGACAGAAATAATTCAGCGTAGTCCCTTCCCTGTGCAGAAATACAACACAAGCAAGAAAGCTTGTGGTAGCTTCTGGGTGAGGGTCAAGCTTGCCCCTGTGTCTGTTGAAGTCCCCTGTGTCACCCTAAACTGTTTTCCAGATCCTTCTGTGATGGAGGTGAGGTCAGAAGCTGTGCAGATGTGTCCCCGCTACCCTGAGCCGGTGCCACTGGACCACCCCCTCCCCATCCTGAAGGAAGCCCTGGAGAAGGTCTGTGGGGAGGAGGGACCAGGGACACACAGCTCTTGGCTGCTCTTCTCCAGGGGTACAGGGGAGGTGGTGGATTTTGCCACTGAACATACCTGGGGAAGGAGGTGGGGAATTGAGGAGGGGGAGAACATGCAAACCTAGAAATGGATATGTGAGCTCCTTCAGTGAGCAGTTCTCTTGCCCAGAGGGTGAGCTGGGATGGACAAACATCATCACTTGTCCATCAGAAGGTATGCTGAGCTGCCACCAGCAAATATAATGGCTCTTTGCATCTGATCCACTATTAGGCAGCCCTCATGTCCCGGAGAGTGCCTGGCTCAGGTGCTCTCTGGTTCCAATTCATCAGCCAGGGCCAGATTTTCTTTCTTTGCTGGCTTTCCCCACATTCCTCTTAAAAAATTTAAAAGATGCTTGTACATAGCTTCAGGGAAGGGAGTGGAGAGGAAGGGGAAGGGGAAGAAGATCTGCATCTGTCTGGAAGAGGGTGTGATACACTCATTATATCCTCAGTATGAGATGGATCTGACATTTTAGCACTGCCTGAACTTCTGGCAGGCTCTGAGGAAATACTGCAGCATTGCTCTGACTGTCTGGACCATAAGGATAGTCATGCTCTGACAGGACATTCCCTATTTTTAGCCCCTATCACATGCTCTCTCACTTGTCTCCTTCTTACAAGTAGAGGGCAATCAGCACTGTAAACAATGTTCAACATACAAGTGAATCAGGAATTTATACAGTAAAAAAAAAAGTTTCTGTTGTATTTTATGTTACTTCTCTAATAATCCCTCCTATTTTATTTGCCTTTTTTTCTGCCTTAAGGCACTGAGCAAATGTTTCCATAGGAACATCCATGACAGCCCTGAGGTCCTGCTGCTGAGAGCTCAGGACCAGGTTTGGGCAGTTTCCCTGCACACACATGGCTTTATCCACACTGAAGTTCAGTTCCCATCACTTCACATCCACTTTTATGAAGTCTCTGCCTGTCTGCAGGTCCAGGCACTTCTAAAGGTCAGACTCTGAGAAAAGGAGGACCACGATTGTTGACATGAAACTTAGACTGACATGGGTTGGAAGAGTGCTCAAAGCTCACCCAGTCCCACCCCCTGCCATGGCAGGGACACCTTCCACTGTCCCAGGTGGCTCCAAGCCCTGTCCAGCCTGGCTTTGGGCACTGCCAGGGATCCAGGGGCAGCCAGAGCTGCTCTGGGCACCTGTGCCAGGGCCTCACCATCCTCGTGGAGAAGGATTCCTTCCCAATATCTCATTTAACCCTGCCCTCTGGCTGTGGGAAGCCATTCCCCCTGGCACTCCATCCCTTGTCCAAAGTCCCTTTTCATGTGTGGTTGTGACAGCCTGGTCAGAGAGGGAAAGCCAGATAAACTTTCCCAGGAATTGTTCTGGGGAGTTTAAGAAGGCTGAGACAAAGAATTGTAAACAGTCTTTTCAGCTGGTGTTTTGAACAGTTGTTTCTCATAATATGGTTACTGAAGAGTGGTTTCTTAATTAGCCAGTGGTGATGGTGTTTTGATTAAATGACCAATCAGGTCCACCTGTATCAGAACCGTGTCTAAAAAGAATGGGTTTCCTAATAAATTGCATTATTAGCCTCTGATCATGTATGGAGTATGTGTCACCTATCCTTTCCATTCCTGACTCAACAGTGACATCCATGAGACCAGGCCCTTCTCAGGAGGTGCTGGGGCACCAGATGTACACATCTACAGATGTACCAGACTGGTCCATGGGGAGAGAGGGCAAAGGACCCTGACAGAAGAGCTGGACACCAGCTGGATGTTTCCACTTGTTGCTCTCAATGCATTTCCCCTGGCCATTCAGTGAAGAATTCCTGAGGACATGACTCAGTTTGGCTTTTCTTGCCTCAAATGCTGGGTCTGGAAGCGCTTTTCTTATGTCTTAACCGTGGTGTGCAAAACAAAACCATGGTGTGCATGAAAATGCAAATGATATGTGCAAGATGATGATATAGCTTTGAAAAAGTTCCAAAAGGGCAAGATTGATGCATTCTGCTTGCAGGAGGTGGGTGGTGCAGAGCTGATGAAGAGTTTTGTACAGCTCAGTGAAGAGTTATGCATGGCCCTGGTACTACAGGGGGCCGGGAGCAATCACAGCCCTTCAGCTGCTCAGAGCTGTTTCTCAGGTTGTAGTCTAAACAGGAGCCCAAGCTCCAGGGTGTTTCATGGCATGGGAACTGTCATGGAATATCTGAAAAGTCTTTTTATCATACATCTTTGACCCTGAAATACCAGTGCAAAGAGCAGATGTGCAGAATACAAATTTAAAAAGAAGAAATTGCAATTATTACATGTTGGTATTTAGTTTTAATCTTAAATATTACAAGCAGAAGCACCATATTTGTCTACACACTGGGTATGTAGACTGAAAAAGGACACAGGATAATTCAACAGAAGCAATTTTAGAAGAAACAGAGAACACCATTCATAGGATCACCCTCAAGTGCTTGGGATTAACGAGGGTGGATGATCTGAGCCTTCTGTTGCTTGGTACAGACTGGATGCATTGTAAGACTCCTCTTTTGGGAGTTCATGGCTTCCCTTTCTCCCCAGGTGGATCAGATGCTGCGGCAGAGGATGCACAGCTCCGGCCTCCCGGCCATGTCGGCCATCGCCATCTACAACGACACCGTGCTCTGGACGGGCAACTTCGGGAAGAAGAACGCCTCCGACCCTGCCTCGGGGGTGCCCAACGAGTACACCATCTACAGGTGAGACACCTGGCACAGGTGTGAGAGCCAGGAAAGGGCAAACACACCTATGGACAGCTGGTACCTGGAATAGAGACGCCGTCACAAACTGCAGGTCCGTTCCGGAAGCTCTGCTGGTTCATGCTGGAACTTTGTGGGACAAAGTGAATTCCCAGGTTATGTGCTGGTGGCTTACTGAGTTACTTTGTATTTATTTATGTATTTTTTCATTTGATTCAGACAATATGTTAAATTGGAATAGCAATGACCCTAAAGAACCTGAAAGCATACTGTTCCTTACACAGGAATGGCTTCATGTCCAGGGCAAAAACCTGAAGACTGAGAGCTGGCACAGATTTGGAGAGCAGAGAGAAGACAGTGCCACAAGATTCAAAAAAATAATAATAAATGTCAGTTAAGGAAAAACTGATGTTTAAGATGAATACCTATGGAACACTTAAAGTAGACCCATAAGCTTATTCATTGTTCCAGTGAAGTCAAACTCATGTTGACTATTATTTTTTAGGTTAAGACAGAATCAAGCTCTTAATATGTGCTAAAAACCAAAAACCAAGATGGAAGAAATGCTCCCTTCCCCTAAAGATCAATTTTCAGCGATTTGTAACTGTGTTATCTAAGAAACATGGGCTGCACTCAGACTATAAAATTTTGTCCTCTGAATGAACAGTTTTGGACAATTTCAGAAGCTGTTTCTTCCCCATCTGTATAATGGTAAAATGACCTCCTGCTATTTTTCGTCCAGAACCATTGCATGATTTGGGTTGGAAGGGACATTCAAGGTCTGTTTCCAACCCTCCCACCACGGGCCAGGAGTCAGGGCCACGTCCCTGGGTGGGCTCGAACCACCAACCTTTCGGTTAACAGCCGAACGCGCTGACCGATTGCGCCACAGGGACAGCCTGGTTAGACCCAAAAAACGTGGGAATCTGGCATTTAGGGACAGTTTGGTAGTGCTGGGTAAATGGTCCAACTCAATGATCTGAAAGGTCTTTTTCAACCTAAATGATTCTGTGATTTTAACCTTAAAATTCTAGTAAACTTACTTGAGAGTTTTTATGGCATTTACTAACCAGTAATTTACAATTTATGTCACTTTATGAATGCCAAGTGAGTGAAAGAGATCAGCAGCCCACTGCACTGCTGGGGACATTCAGAGGTTATGCTGCAGTCTATAAAGATTCAGATTTAAGGACATTAATTCAAACTTCCCATCTGTGTTTTAGTCATTCCCTCTAGAATGAGCAAAGGTGTCACATGTAAAATCACAGTGATCTCTTCTTTTCTCTTAATTCATGGGCTTCTTAATGCTAAATTTCTCCAAATGTTTCTTCCCTAACAGAATTGCCAGTGTCTCCAAGATCTTCCCCACCATTATGTTGTACAAGATGTGGGAGGAAGGAAAAGTCACATCCCTTGATGACCCATTGGAGCGTTATGCCCAGAACTTTGTTATTAAGAACCCTCTGGGGAGGTTCAAGGACTCAGAGCAGAGATACACAGCGGATGGCCTGGTGTTTTTGGAAAAAGGCTCGATGCCCCTGAAGCCATCCCTGGTCACCCTGCGCAGAATGGCCAGTCAGCTCTCAGGTGAGGCAGCTCCCTGCGTGCCCCTGGGCCTCTCTGCCCTGGAGGGACACCACAGAGAGAGCAGACCATATTCCAGGAATAAAAAAAAAGCCGCTGGGAGGCTGATTCCCAGTCTGGACCCTGCACTGTGCACTTCCCAAGGATCAGGCAGGGCTCTTGGAAGCAGGCTGTCAGCAACTTCATGTAGTGCTCAAAGGGAACTCTTGTCTAGGACACCTGCCAGGAAAGGGGCTGAGATGAGGAGGTTTTTTTGCCCTGCAAGGTGAACACAGATTCCTTTCAGGTGAACACAGATTCCTTTCTCCTCAGTACCATGACCTGAAATCAGGTTCCAATTGCACAACAGTATTTTGTACTCCAGCACTGAGCACTCTCATTTTTCCGAGATGTAGAGTTGAGGGTCAAATCTCTTTGCCTTGAATAGAAAGACCTTGATTGCTGAGCTAAATTTAGCTGTCAGTGTGGTTCCTGATCCGGGATTCCTGAGCTATTAATAGCTTGGCATTTGCTGTCAGAGAAGTGTTAATCTGCTGCTACCTTCAGAATTGGGAAACTCAGACATTAAGGGAGAAGGACCTCACAGGACTAAGAACTTTACCCTTTTCTCTGAAACAAAGCTGCTAATACTTGACTGAGGGATTACAAAACATAATGGCCAAAGATATTGTGCTGATATCACGTGTGGTATTTTGGTCAATCTCTGTAACACTTGCATTTTTCCAGATTGGAATAAATGCCCTAAAATTAGGACCTAAAATCAAAGTAGCATGTCTGCAATCTGAAAGATCTCAGGATGGGGTACAGCATCATCTGAAGCAAGCCAAAATGAAAATGAGGGCTCCCCAAAATGGAATGATACTGCAACCTGGAAAGAAGCAGATAAACAACTCGAAGTGGCCAGTGGCCACATCCCTGCCCAGCCCCTCTCCCTACAGACAAGGTGTGGCTCCATCCAGCCTGATGTTGTCTTCAGGGGCACAATTCTGCCTGGCCCCCTCTGACTCTCATGAGCGCCTGAAACTGCTCTGACTGCTCCTGTCACTCAGGGAGGTGTGACGTGCACCCCAGAAATGTTGTAAGGAGCCTAAGTCCAAAGAGTACCTGGTCATGGCATAATTGCTTGTACTGTGCAGCCGTTCCATTGCTTCCATCACTGCGTTAGATTTGTGCCCCTGCTCAGCTCCTTTTATGCTCCTATGTATTTTTGGATTTTAGAATGCGGCCCAAATTTCCCAGAGCACCCCCAGAGCACACACCAACCCTTGGACCCTGACAATTCAGCAGAAGGAGATATACAGTTTCAAAATCCCAAGTGCAAATCAAAGGAATGTTCCGGTTCCACTCTCCGTTTGCTGTGTGTCAAACCCCAAAAAGGAATAAGTTCTGCTTAGCACTGGGATCAAAGCCACTGCATGACACATCCTAAAGTGGGTTTCATCTAAATTCTTCCAGTGGAAACTGATCTATAATAGAGCCTCATTATCTGGTCTCTTCATTGCATATTACAGAAGTAACTCCAAAGGTTTTTCTCCTCAGCACTTGATCGGCCCATTGCTGGAGGGAAGCTCCAGCTTGTTAAGACTGTGATTTTCCAGTCCACACGAATGACAGGATGGGATAAGATTGTAAATTATTAACAACGTGCTTGTCACTTCAATTAGCAGCCCATGAGGTAGAAATCAATGACTCTGGATTATATTATGCTCTGGTTTATCATTTCCAATGAACCTCAAGGCGACACTGCTCTGCTGTCACAGAGCTGGTGAACTCTTCCACTGCTCCCACATTTTCTTTGCTGCCACTGGAGCAAGTAAGTAATGAAGGAGCCCATTGTCTACTGGAAGATGTCAGTGCATCTCTTATCTGCTCTTATCTGGTCATGCAGCTGCACAAATAACCCCAGAGCAGGGGCAGAACAGCGCTCTCACTCCAGCTCAAATGCCAAGTTCAGGCCAACTGAGAAAAACAAGTGTTGCTGCCACAAAAGAATGGGGCCTCGTTCAGCCTTGCCAGGATGCAGGACAAGAGGAAAAGGCCTCAAGTTGCACCAAGGGATGCTTAGGTCACATATTAGGAAACAAATTTTCAGGGGAAGGGTTGTAAAGCATTGGCAAAGATTGCTCAGGGAAGTAGTGGAGTCACCATTCCAGGAGGCAATAAAAAAATGTGAGAAGTGGCACTTGGGGACATGGGTTAGTGGTGGACAGGACAGTGCTGGGTTAATGGTTAGATTCCATGGTCTTGGAGGGATTTTCCAACCTTAGTGAATCCATGATTAAGACATGGTCACTGAGCACACGATTGTGAGTCATTTTTCTGTCAAAAACATACATTTCCCTGTTTCCTCCCAAGCCTCCACATCAAAGCAATTTGCAAATGGCAGCAAGGATTCCATTCCAAAAGTGATCCAAGTTCTGGCCTAGGCAAGCCATAGATCCTGTGCAGAGGAGCTGGGGTGATTCAAAAAATACTGACCAAAAAATTTTAGGGTATCCATGTTCAGAGAAGAATGAAAAGTGAGAAGAATTTGATCTTTTCTAAATTTAGGAATCCTAAATAATTAAAAGTGGAAGAAACCTTGTTTTTTTTCTATATTCAGAAATCCTGAATAAATGTGGCTGAAGATGAGGGGGAAGATAAAAATACCTCAGGCAAGCCTGGAGTTGTCCAGAGAAGTTTAGTCCCTCTGTGGTGAAGTGTAAANTCCATGGTCTTGGAGGGATTTTCCAACCTTAGTGAATCCATGATTAAGACATGGTCACTGAGCACACGATTGTGGGTCATTTTTCTGTCAAAAACATACATTGCCCTGTTTCCTCCCAAGCCTCCACATCAAAGCAATTTGCAAATGGCAGCAAGGATTCCATTCCAAAAGTGATCCAAGTTCTGGCCTAGGCAAGCCATAGATCCTGTGCAGAGAAGCTGGGGTGATTCAAAAAGTACTGACCAAAAAATTTTAGGGTATCCATGTTCAGAGAAGAATGAAAAGTGAGAAGAATTTGATCTTTTCTAGATTTAGGAATCCTAAATAATTAAAAGTGGAAGAAACCTTGTTTTTTTTCTATATTCAGAAATCCTGAATAAATGTGGCTGAAGATGAGGGGGAAGATAAAAATACCTCAGGCAAGCCTGGAGTTGTCCAGAGAAGTTTAGTCCCTCTGTGGTGAAGTGTAAAGAATGAAATCCTTTTAAAAGGAGTTGCTACACACATTTGTAGTCAAGGGAATGCAGTCAGGGAAATACAGGGATTTCCCAACACCCCCTTTGCCCCTCTCTTCCAAACCACACTTGGGGATCCAGGATAATTTTCATCGTTCCTCAAGGTGTTTTCACTGAGATGCAGCAGCCCAGAGTTAATGTTGGGGTTGGACCTCTGTAAGCCAGAGTCAGAGTCCATGACTTGATGCCTTGTCCTGCAGCTCAGCAGGAGCAGGCCCTTGCTGTGTTTCCAGAGATCTCGTGTCCACCACTGATGCTCCCATTTTGCCACTGAATCTTGCCTTTGTTCTGTCTTCAGCAGAGCCATCATTTCCATGATTTCTCTGTTTGCCATGGCACAGGTCTGCCCAGGAGGCTGCGATCCACCAGCCTGCTCTGGAAGGGCAACACGCAGGACGCCCTCGCACTGCTCAAAGACGACGTCCTGGTGGCCGACCCAGGAACCAGGTCAGACACATTCCCTTAGCAGCTTTTGGTCTGGATGTGTTCTCCACCCTCAGCCCCATCCCCAGCCTCCATGGCCAGTGGATAAAGGCATTCCCAAAGAGAGCTTCAGCCATCTCCACACACGCCTGGCAGAGGCTGGGAAAAAAGACTGTTGGAGGTCTCAGGGTTGGGTTTAGTATTTTAAGCCCAGATGAGCCAAATTAAACTGCTATAGTTCACTTTATGAGCCTTAAATGATGCAGGTTTTCAAAAGTGGAAAGAGACTTTAATTGAAACAACTTAAATCATCACAGGTTTCAGTTAAAATGATACCTGTGGTGAGTTGTATGTCTCTAAATTATCTAAAAGGTCTATGAATGCTTGTTCCAATTCCTGTAGCCCATTAAAAGTCTGTTACCTGGGTTGCAAACACTCAAAAATATCATGGAATCATAGAATCCCAGAGTGATTTGGTTTGGAAGGGACCTTAAAGATCATTTTTTTCCAGCCCTCTGCCATGGGCAGGGATACCTTCCACTACCCCAGGTTGCTCCAAGCCCTCTCCAACCTGGCCTTGGACACTTCCCCACAGCCTTCAATAGGATCCAGTGGACAGCAGATGAGGGAAAGGATTCAAACTAACTGGGAAGAAACTTCCTAAGACTGCAAAATTTGTTTGGTAATTAATTACAGCCTGAAATATTTTACCCAGGATGGCTGAGGATCTACTACTCACTTGTGTTAGTTCTATCCCATGTCAAGCAGGAGGCTACAACAGATATTCCTTACAGGATTTTAGAATTTTAATACCATCATCTTCTTTGGTATTTTTATATCTTTATTGTAGCTTGTCTCCATTGGTATCTTTATTTCATTATCCCCATGAAGATACCTCTCACAGTCTCTCATGACCTTATTAATTGATATGTTGTTAGTTTTCACTCTCTCTCCTTGTTCCTGGTTATGCTTCCCAGATAACAGACCATTCTTCCCAAAGGAAGTTCACAGTCACTGATATAAATGTTTTAACATATTTTTCTATGTTGAAATTTAGCTCTGTTTCAGATACAAGGTTTTACATACAGAATGTGCTTATTCTTAGGGTAAGAATATATGTGCTCACCATGCTTTTATTCAACTAAATGGGCTGGAAAAGGTTGAAGTGGTACCAAATTTATGATCTAAACAGGTCTCAATGAGATGTGTGGCTTCACACAATTAAAGAAACCAACAGGGTTGAAAATATAATGAATTTTGAAAATGTATTTTTAAAAAATGCCCCTTCATGTTTTCATGCCATTAAACTTCATTCAATTCTGAAGACATAAATCACTTGATGGTTATTAAATACTGGAGTACTCAAGTTTCTTTAATGATTCCACATTTCTGGATGCTGCTTTGTGGGCTTTTAAGTGCTCTTTAAGTGCTTTTAACATCTTAAGGTATCTTAGGTATCTAAGTGATTATCCCATGGCAAATCCCCAAAGAGGTTTACCCAGGATTTTGAGACCTTTAAGGTGAGCACCTGCAACTCTCCACGCTGTGTGGAGAGTTAAAAAGAATGGATGGTGAACAGTTATAAACAGCAAGTCAGGTTATGCAAATATAGAGGAGTTGTTTCTTTTCCATCTTCAGCTCTCTCTGTACATCAGGGTTAACATCAGCTCCGCTGATGTTCCCGTAAAACATTTCTCTTTCTTGATTTAACAAATCATGGCAACAACATGCAGCTTTTCTCTGTCTCCCCTTCATCTGCCATTCCATAAAATGTGAATTCTTCCCTAAAGAAGAGAGACCCAGCCACTGATTTTGCACATCACTGATGAGCAGCTGATCCCAATATACTCCTCTTCCTTCCAGATGCCACTACAGCAACCTGGCCTTCTCCCTGATGGCCCACGTGCTGGCTGACCACGCAGCCGATGGGCAGTACCAGCGCTGGATCTCGGAGAACATCCTGGACCGCCTGGGCATGGAGGACACCGGCTTCGACATCACGGCGCCCGTCCGCTCCCAGATGGCCGCGGGCTTCTACGGCAGCCGGCAGCCAGCCCCGCTCTACGACCTGGGCTGGTACCGGCCCTCTGGCCAGATGTACTCCACGGCTGCCGACCTGGCCAAGCTGGCCATGGTCTTCCTGGGCACTTACCACCGCCGGCTGCTCGAGCCCGACACGGTGAAGACGATGCTGACACCCCTGTTCAAGTGCTCCGTGGAATACTTTGCTAACAAGACAGGCACACCCTGGGAGATTAACGAGCAGCTGGGATATGATGTCATCAGGAAGGATGGGGACCTTGATGGTTACTCAGCAACCTTCTCTCTCATCCCCAAGCTCCGCCTGAGCTTCATTGTGCTGATGGCAGGGCCCAGACCTCAGGGTGGGGACATTGTGACTCAGACATACGAGTATCTCATCCCTGCCATGGAGACAGCGTTCAGAGAGGCCGACAAAAGCTTGGTTCCTCCTCCAAACCCAATCCCTTATGTTGGTTACTACACCTATTCCAACCTGACTTTCTATGAGATCAAAGTTGGAATTGGTGGGGTGCTGCTCATGCAGCAGTTTGGGCCTCATGTGGAAGAGCTGATCCCTGAAAAGTATCGGACAATCAAGCTCCACCACCTGGAAGATCGCGTTTTCCAAGTAGTTTTTGACAAGGAGTTCCCATGTGTTCTGCACCTGGGCTCTGCCTCCATCTCCCTGGAGACTCAGAATGGGCAGCTCTTTAACTTCTACCCCTTCGACCGCAAGGGTTTGTCCCCTGGCTTTGATGCCCCGGGGCTGAACACCTACAACGTGGTGCGTGTCCTGCACAAGCCCGTGTTCTACAGCTAAACATTCCACTCTCTTCCCTCCTCTCCTGGGAGCTGGCTCCAGATCTGTGTCTTACCAGACTCTCCTGCCTGTGTGGCATTGTAAATGCCATTCAAAAGGGAAGGATGGAGGCAAATGACTCTTTTGCCAAACAAATCCTTCCCACTTTTAAGATGACTTTAATGACTTGTTGTTGGCCCCCAGCAGTGCACAACAGGCCAGCTGGCACCTGCAGGAAAAAGAAGTGGGAATGTGCTGGATGGAGGTGTTTGGATGCCATAAAAAAAGCCAGGCACTAAAGTGTCCACTCTTATTTTGTCTGTTTGGTGACCACTGTGGTGATCAACTGCTACAATCAAAGGGCTGAGAATTCCCTGGGTCCCTCAGAAAATGTCTCTTCATCAGTCCAAGGATTTTTCCAGGGCTTTTCAAGAGCCTGTCTATCACAAACAACATTTTTTACCCAGGTTTGCCAAAAGCATTATGTGCTAAAAAATGGCACCAGTCTGACATCAGGCCCTGCTTGGGATTCCTGGGAAGTGAGGGTCTGTTTCTTTCCTGGATCATAAACTTTGAAAAGTGCAGAGCAAGGTGGTTCTGTCTTGGCTCCTTGGCTGGTCCTTCAAAGGTTGTTGGAGCAGTGTAGAAGCTGAAGCTCACTGCTGGGTGCAGGGGCACAGGAACATAAGGTGGGATGTTCCAGCTGGACTCAGCTCTGTAACAGTCTCAGTATCCAGGAAAGTGTGTGAGCATGGTGTGGAAATTCAGGAATGCGTGGGAACCTTTCTGTATGTTTTGGGCAGGATATCTGGATGCAAATGTACCCACTGGGTTTCTGCAGCTGGGAGAGAAGATCTGAGGGCAAGTGCATCAGCTTGGGGAGCACCACCTTGGCAACAGTGCCCCTGCACCTACAGAGCCACTGGTGCATTTCATTATCCCTTCCTGTGCCCACGCCAGGCCAAGGCAGGGAGGACAGGGAATATGGGTCACACCAACCCCAGGCAGTGCTCCAGGTGTGGGGCAGAGTGCCTGGACTCCTGCCCAGGAGGAAAAGGCCCGGGAGGTGCTGGTGGCTGAACATGAGTGCAGGTGTGCCCAGGTGGCCAAGAAAACCAACAGCACCTGGCCTGTCCCAGCCATGGTGTGACCACAGGACCAGGACAGTGACTGTCCCTCTGTGCTGGGCACTGGTGAGGCCCCACCTCGAATCCTGGGTCAGTTCTGGACTCCTCATGACAGGAAAGACCCTGAGGGGCTGGAGTGTGTCCAGAGAAGGGGATGGAGCTGGGAAAGGCTCTGGGGCACCAGGAGCAGCTGAGGGAGCTGGGGGGCCTCAGCCTGGAGAAAAGGAGGCTCATGAGAGACCCTGTGGCTCTGCACAGCTCCCTGTCAGGAGGGGACAGCCAGGCAAGGGTCAGGCTCTGCTCCCAGGGAACAGGGACAGTACAAGAGGAAACACCCTCAAGTTGCACCAAGAGAAGTTTGGATTGGATATTGGAAAATAATTTTCTCAGAAACAGTGTTCAGGCATTGGAATGGGGCAGTGGCAGAGCCACCATCTCTGGAGGTGTTCAAAAGACGTGTGAATGTGGCACCTGGGGTCATGCTTAGTGGTGGCCCCAGCAGTGCTGGAGGAACAGGTGGACTCAATGACCTTGAAGGTCTGTTCCAACCTCAGTAAATCAATGATTCTGTGCTGTCAAGGGCCAACACCACCTCACTGTGATGAGGACAGTGTCAGACAGGAGGGCAGACAGGACCATCACAACTGCACAGTCCTGGCTCCTCGATGCCTCTTCAAAATTAGAGGATATTGTGATTTCAGCCCTGGGTGGAGCTGAAATAAAAGCAAGCAGAGGGGCAGGGCAGGATAGTTCTGACCTTAAAGTGAATATCCAAACTGTAGGGCATGGCAGAGGCTGCACAGCATGGAAATCCAGAGGGAAGTGTGACAGGGGCACTGCACAAGGGCTTGTAGAAACTTGCACAATAGAAGGCCCTTCCAAGTGCATGTTCTGGTATGAGGTGTATCCTCTTGCAGAGCAATATCCTGCTGCTGCTGGTCTACACAGACTCTTGGATGTGATCATGTCTCAGAGAGGATGAGAAAAAAACCCTCTCTGCTCCCTTCTCTCTGGTTCTCTCAGTGTTGTCACTCTGTGGGCTGCTCTTCAGCTTCAGTTTTGAATAAAGAGACCATCACTGAAGGCCCAGAAATTCCCTGTCTTTTCTCAGATAATTTCAGTTCCCTGATCAGCACCTGGAACCATGCAAACCTTGCCTTACAGAGTTGCTGCTGTGTTGGTTTCCTCTGGACTTTGTAGAAGATCACATCCCATACCTTGTACAATGCTGTATGTTCAATATTTAGTCTGGGCTATAGCAACAGCAATAAAACCTGTGGAAATGCCACTGTCCTGTGTGGTCATGCCCAGAGGGATGAGTGCAGGCACATTTGGTGCTGATTTCCTGAGGACAATATCACTCCTGACACAGCCAAGCCCAGTGGGATGGGATGCCTGATTGCAAGATCCTGGAGTGGTCTAATTCTAGTTCTTTTGAGTGAGGGCTATGAGCCAGTGTGGGGCTGTCCTTCTTGCTTTGAAAGAAAAGAAGTGACTGTTTACTCTCAAAAGCTTCCAAGAAAAATTAGGATTTATATCCCATGCCACTCACTGGCCAGGAGGAAACACCACACTGGACAGCCTCCATCTGTGTGATGGAAAGCTGGAGATGTTTTAGTCTCCATCAGAAACGCAGACAGCAATAAGTCTTTTCTAGTGAGGCAGGCAGAGCATTCCCCAGCACACAAAATGGACAATACTGGATGACAAAACTCATTCGCTGCTCTGAAGAGATGACAAATTCAGACAGTCTCTCTGCTGGGTGGTTGATGTGTTATCAATCTCTCCAGCACTGGGAAGGGCTGCAGAGTGGGCCCAGCAGGCTGCAAGGTGTTCTCAGTGTTTCCTTGGGTCCCAGTCTGGAGCAGGTTCAGATGGTTCCAAGAAAAGGGAAAGGGAAACAGTCCAGGGAAAGCTCAGACTGCCCCAGCTAGCTAAACTAACTAACTAAAAAGCAAAAGGAGCAAAAGGAGTAAAAGGAGCACGGTGTTCTGCTCCGTCCATGCCCAGGCATCAACAGTCCAGCCAAATGTGGAGGAGTGAGTGAGTGAGGCTGATAACAAAAACTCTGCTTCTTCTCCCCACCTTCGCTCTGAGAGCCAGTTTGGAAGGCACAGAATAGAATATCCAGCATAAACAGAACACAGAACTGCGGATACAAGCATCATAATGTCACCCTAGGACACACCCTCATGCCTGTCCACCAGCACTTTGGGGCTCTAATTCATTCTCATTTACAGCAAATCATGTTCTTTGCCACTCCTGGGTCAAATTCATTTCCTGAGCCGCAGCAAAGCCTATCTCACCAAAGCCTGGCTTATCCTGGGAAGGTGAACAAGAGCTCAGTGTGGGCAGGAGAACCCTTCCCTGACACAAAGCAGGGAAAAGGGGACTGTGAAAGACTTGTACAGAGGATTTGGGAGAGGCCATGCATGGCAGACAGCAAAAGGTGGAGTTCTGACTTCAGTCAGTCATGGAGAGCAGCCAGAGTCACAATCCTGAGCCCAAACTTCTTTTTGTAACTTTGTGCCAAAGCAGCATCCTGAGAAGAGCAGAACCAGCTCTGTCACTTGGGGAGAGGGGGGGGTGACCTGACTCAATTAGCAGGTGTTTTACACCAGCTCTAACAGCTCTTTGTGTATTTGCCTTTTTTCTTTACTTGAACTTTTATAGAATCCAAGTTACCACTATGAATAATGTTTAAGCTTTTGTGTATGCTTGCTGCTGAATTTAAAATTATCCCACTGTTATTTCACCCGTGTCAGAGACTGGCTCCACAATCCCTACAACAAACATGCAAACTCTGCCCATCTGCTCACATTTCACTGAATCTGTGCTTTAAAAAGTGACTCAATGTGTCTGTAACAGCCTATAGAAACACAGTGCTTAAAAATGTTTTCGGAATTACTCATCAGGGAACCAAACAAATAGAAAATGCTTCATTAACATTCCCAGCATCAAAAACAGACAAAAACAAAACTCACTTTATTGGTTTAAGAGACCAAATTCTGCCCTAAGGAGCAGTAATGAAACCACATAATATTGTAATAGTGTCCCTTAAACTGTACTTATTCTACAGGTTAAAAGACTCCGGACCACTAAAAATGAGGATAATCTGGCAAAATATAAATACCTACATCTCAGAACTTTGAACCCTTTGAACTCCTTTCTTAGTGAGTTTTAATGACTCCAGTCAGTGGAGTGGATTCCTCTCACGTCAAAGGGCATAATTGGAATAAATTGACGAATCACATTCTACAGATCCCCAGCCCCCAGCTGGCTGGGATGGACCCAGGCCCATCTGTCATGAGCATCTCTTCAGCTGGAAGGGAACCACTTCCAGAACCTGCTCTCAGGTAAGGACAAATTCTCAACTTGCTCATCACCATTACCCTGAAGACATGAGGTTAACAGATGAACAGCTCAACACAAAACAAGGTCCCATTCTAACCTGACATCAGTTATGACAACTTCTTCTCCTTTGGAAGGACTCTGCCTTCAGGAGTATCAGCTCAGGTGAGGATCCCTCTGATATCTGATATGCATAAAGGGATGGCTGTGCTCTCAATTCTCTCTTGCAGCTACACCTCATTTATGAGGACTTTGCTCCCACTCCCATTCCCTTTTGCAGTCGTGTCCCACTTATCCCCAGCCCTCAACTGCTCCAAGCTTCCTGTCCCTCCAGCTCATGGAGCCCTCACCTTTCATCCCTTTCCTCTCAGAGCCTGAAGTGGAGCATTTTCCCCAAATTCACATTATCCACTCATTGTCCTGAAAAATGCTTTTTCCTCAACATGCTGTGCTCTGGCAACCCCCCCCAGCCCCTCATGGCTAATAAGCAAACATGGTTTTAATGGTCCAGGTGGAATTATTGCACAGACAGAGCTGAAATGCAGTTATATTACAGTCTCCAGCACTGGCCAAGCTGACAAAAATTTAGGAAAAAACAATAAAAGTAAATTGATGTTTCATGCCCAGAAACATTCAAAGACATAAAAACAGAAAGAAAAAATATTTCCCCCTCCGGGCAGGATTCAAGGCCCTGTTGCAGATACAAACAGGAATTGCAGGAATACAGCATAGTTGAGATGTAGTCACAAGCTATCCCTGATGTGGCATGTGCAACCTGTAATTAAGGGTCTAGTTATTTACCCTTGGCACTTGGGAGTCTCCCAGACCTGCCCATTGCCCACACAAAGGTTCCTGGCATCATGGCATTTTGAGAGCTCTGGGCATTCACTCCAAGCCAAGACACAAAGATTATCACAAGGCAGAACACTTACACATCAGGACAGTCCTGCTGCTGCTCCAAACTTCTTGGAAGGAATTTGGGTGGAGTTTGCAAGTCTGAAGTGACCTGTGCCATGCAGCCTCTCACAAGGATGTCACACAGCCCTTCTCAGTGCCATGCTCTGGGTGACAAGGTGGTGCCAGGTCATAGGTTGGACTCAGTGATCTCAAAGATCTTTTCCAGCCTAACTGATTCTGGGATTCTGGGATCCTTGGAGTTTCTGTCTCTCACAATTCCTGCACTTCTTCATCATTCCCACTCTGTTCTCTTCAGCCCAGGTGCAGCCCAGTGCCACAGCACAGGGTAAGTATCTTCTCCCCCTCCTTCCCACTCATGGTCTGGCTGTAACTGCTCTGGGCAGGTGCTGAGCCTCCCCTGGCAGCCATTCCTGATGCAAATCCAATTATCAGGATTGTGGGTTGGTGCCAACTCTGCCTGGCAGCAGCTCCTGTTTAGTTCCCAATTTATTCCTCCAAGGAGTGATATTTCTGCTAGGGATGGGCAGGCACATTTCGTTTAATTTCAGCTCCACCTGAGCACCATGGGTGAGATGTGAGAGCATCCTACTGGCAAAAGGTTGTGGAAAAACATGGGAAGAGAGGAGTCAGCAGGAAGATGGAATGAGCACAAGAGGGAGCCGAATATAAAAATGTCCAGCCACAACGTCCAATCACTTCCAGCTAATTATCAGATATACTGATTAAGATGTAAGAAAAGCAGTTGGTTAAATCAAAAATCTGAAAGATGGGAGCAAAGTGCTCCCAAACAGGCAATTGGAAAATATTTTGCCCTGCAGCCCCCAAACTGGGAGAAACGAGCTCTGCTGGGAAGAGCAGATCAATTCCAGGGTGATAGATAGGTTGTTTCCCACAACTTGTGGAAGAAAGCTGCCACAGCTCCTCCTGGGGAACTGGTAAAACTGGGGAAATCTTCACCATTCCAGTGTCAGTTCTCTTGGCCAGAGTGTTTAGTTGTTGTTGGTTTGGGTTCACCCCCATAACTCCCAAAAATCTGTTGACATTGTGTTTATTGTAAGAGATGAACCCTCACAGGGGTGTCACTCGGGGTCCCCACCTGCCATTGCACCTCGGTGCTCCTTCCTTGTGAGGATGCAGAAAAGCCTCTGATCACTTAACACATGCAGGTTCCCAGGTGCCTGCCAGGAAATCTGGGACAAAGTGGGACACAAAATGTCTCTGGAACACCTCACACACTGATGGGAGTTACTGGCTGGAGGGTGGGACATGTGGGATGCAGGGGAAGAGCATTTGAGGACTACACAAGTCTACAAGGACTTATCTGGGGGAGGTGGGGAAAAGACCAATCAAGGGGCTTTGGAGAGCAACAAACATGAAAAAATAAAGAGATAAGGAAATAAAAGGAGCTTCCACCTTCCCTTTGATTTGTCCAAGCTGGAAGATGCCAGATCTCAGTCTGGCCTGTCCTTGTGCCATCTGATGCTACATGAAGTCCTGTATCTGCTGAGTTATCCTGACTGACTTGTGAGAGTCAGGAGGGGCTGGACTTCACTGGGGTAATGGCCACTGTTTGCCATGACAGTGAATCCAAAAATGGGAGATGTCTCCAAAAAGGATGTGCACAGATTTTGGGATGGCTCCCAGGATGGTAGCCTTCCTGGATATTCTCAGCCAACACTGGCTGATCTAGAGAATCACAGCAAATGGAATAGTTTTGGTGGGAAAGGACCTTAGAGCTCATCCAATGCCCCCCCTGCCATGGGCAGGGGCACCTCCCACTGTCCCAGGCTGCTCCAAGCCCCATCCAGCCTGGCCTTGGACACTGCCAGGGACCCAGGGGCAGCCACAGCTTCTCTGGGCAGCCTGTGCCAGGGCCTCACCACCCTCACAGCCAGGAATTCCTTCCCAATATCCCACCAAACCCTTCCCTCTGTCAGTGGGAAGCCACTCAGTTTTGTCCTATACATGGAAGAGGATTTAATTTATCCAGGAGTCAGTGGTTTCAGCATCAGGATTATTGTCTTTATCCTTTTCTTGCATGTGCTTGAAGGAAGCTCAGGTAACATCCATCTGCTCTGACACCCCCAAGTCTCATGTCTGAAACAAAGAGTGAGGTTCCTGTGGGGTGATTGGGGTGTCTTCAGAATGATCCCCTGAGTGGGAGCTGTGATGCTGCTGGCAGAGACCAAGAGCTCCTGTGGGGTGTGAGCTCAGGGCTCACAGGGCAGGAGCAGGTTCAGAGAGTGCAGAAGCCCCTGAGGAGCTGGGAAGAGAATGAACCTGAACCAGAGCCTGTGGTGGAGATTCAGAGGCACAGGGGGAGCGGGGCACCACAGAGTGCTCCTGCTCAAGTGCAGCTGGGATTTAATCTGTCGCTCCAATAGCCTGGAACACGAGCAGGATGGAAGCAAGCCAGGCCGTGCTGCATGTCCTGGAAGCCACCCAGGGCTCCCTGGTGCAGAAAACAAATGCTCTAAACAGTCATGGGTGCAATCAGCAGTTACCCCTCACACAAGGGCAGGGCACATCAGACAATTCCTGTGATGGGATTGAGTCACTGTGTGCTGAGGTGTTGCTGTGACACTGTGACCATCTGCAGGGATAGCCCCTGGAGCCCTCTCAGAATAAAGGAATGCTTGGAACAAACATAATAATCCAATAAAAATTGGGAGTTCCATCAATGGAGGGTGAAAGGGAGGAAGAAGAAAAAAGAGAGGACTATTTGAACCCAAGGAGTGGGAGAGGGGCTGGCAGTGCCAGCAGGCTGAGAGGAGGAGGGGCTGAGTGGTGAGTACAGAGCTGCCTGTGAGGACAGCAGCCACCCTGGAGACCCTCACAGGAAGACTCAGTGTGTGCAAAGTGCTCAGAGCCACACCAGTGCTCCTGTGTGACACTGCTGCTGCTCTGCTCAAGGGGCTTTTGTTAGCAAAAAATATTATATTAGCAGTATGGCTAGATTTGGGGGAAGCTTACAGGGAATGCTCTTTTGAGATGCCAGTGTTTCTGTTGGTCCCTCAGCACACTCAGAATTTGAGAGGTGACCTCAGAAGTCAACAGCAAACTTTGAAATTCCTCAACTGTGCAACACAGTCCCTGGGCCAAGTCTCCACTCAGCCCCACAGACTCTCTTCACCCAACAAGACTCTTGTCCTGGGTTGGCTGAGACTGATTTTTTCTCACTTCTATCTTGAGGCTCTTTCTCATTTCCATCTTGTCCTAAAAAATTGTCCAGCACTATATTCCCTCTCTAGAATGTATTTTTTGAGGTCAGAGACCACAGGAACTCCTGACCTGCTGCTTGTTGGGAGGATTTCTCCACCTAGCTTTGGTGTAAACATTGAAGTCATCTAGAGAGACACAATATTGCTTTTCTCACAGAGGAGTTGAAGACTGGGATGTGGATTTCAGCCCTTCACAGCTGTCTGCAGTTTCTCCCTAAGAAATTCCTTCCTATTCCAGTTACTGTGAGGAAATCCTCACCCCTCACAATGCTCTGTTTGAGCATTGATTGATTATTTTGTAATCTCTGCATGTCAGCACTGAAGTGCTACATCAGGGAATCCACTGGGCCCAGTAGTTATAATTTTACAAAGTCCTTTTCCCGACAAATAATGTAACTCAGAATCCCAGGAAACCACTAAGCAAATTAAAATCCGATGCACAATAAACAATTCAGCTTTAAAAAACCCACGGGCAATAAATGAACCAGAACTGGCCCCGTTCCCATCCACAAAGGAAGATTAGTGGGAGCAGTATGACCTCTGCAAACCATCAAAATATCCAGGAGTGCAGTATAAAAGTGTCCACCCCCTTTAACTGCTGCTTTGCCTTGATTGGAAAATATCTGATATTTTCTGAAAGGGACTGTAAACCTCCTATAAATTTTGTTTCAGAGAAATGCAAATCCCTTTCTGTCAGTAACCCAGAACCCAGAGTGTGCCCAGTGCAGAGCAGCTGAGCTCTTGTGGTGAGGAGATCAAGGCTGCAAGATCTGACCTGGATTCATCCTCCTGTTCAGGACTGAGAGGCACTTGGGCCAAGTGTTCCAGGAGAACACAGCCATAGCTTCTCAGCTCTTTGAGGAAACCTCTCTAGTTCAGTGCCTCACCACGTGTCCCCTGTGGCTGCTTTCCCTCGACCCAGGAAGATCCTGAGATGCTGAACAGCTGGAGGATGACCAAGACAATCATGGAATCATGGAATGGTTTGGGTTGGAAGGGACCATAAAGTCCATTTTGTTTCAAACCCCTGCCATGGGCAGGGGCACCTTCCACTATCCCAGGGTGCTCCAAGCCCTGTCCAACCTGGACTTGAGCTCTTCCAGGAATGATGCACTTCCATGGTCATGCCTGGATCACAGGGAGTACAGGGAAAGGTGGTGGGATCTGAGCTGGGTTAATCAGATGAAGGCTGAAGGATGGATTTACCAGCAGCTACATCTACTTGGAGGACAATGACAAAGAGGACAGAAGAGAGCTAAGTGGTACCAGACAGTCCAACAAGGGGCAAAAGTCACAAATTGCAGTCTTGGACATTCAATGTGGCTTTTAGGAATAGCTCTCTCCCCTGAATTTCTCTGCATCCCTTGTCACCTGCAGCACAGGTCACCAAAGAGGTGAGGTACCTCCACCCACTCATTGGATATTCCATTCAATATTTGGATTGGTAAAGGCTCAGCACCCTGCTCTAGTGTAGGGAACTGTGCTGTGAGTGGGAGGTCCATCATCCACAGAAATTCCTGTGGCCAGGTTGGATCAGCCCAACTTAGAACTGAGGAAAGAGCAGGAGCATTTCTAAAACACTGGCACCTGGACCTTCATGATGAGCAAAGTGGTACAAGGACATAAGGAGTCTCTGCTCAGCTCTTCCTGAGCTTCTAAAGCTGGGGTTTGGCTTTGCAGAATTTATCCACACTATGTAAGTATTGCCTTCTATAGGAGTCATGGAGTACATCTGATTAATGCTTTTCCCCTTACACCAATATGGAAAATTTGGGTCCAATCCCCATTCTGGTGCTTGGTATTTTGGCAGTACTCAGGACATTCTGACAAACCTTCCTGGGACCACAACAAACCCTGCCCATGTGTCTTCCCTCCAGCAAGTCATGTTCAGCCTATTTTAAAAAAAAAATCCACACACATCTGGGGTGAATGATTGGAGGCCTTCCAGTTTTCTTGGCTGAAGATCCAGCCCCATATTTGAGGCAGTGTTGAAGGAGATCTCACTTTTCCTGTATCTTTTCCCTGGGAATCAATGTCAAAAGAAGGCTGAGCTCCCATCTGACTTTGCCAGGAACAGTGTTTCTTTCTTAGTAGGTGGGGCTGTTCTTTCTCAGGTTCCCATTTCCCGGGTTCCCCCTTCCCCAGTGCCTGCTTCCCCTGCCTCCTCTCTTTTTAACTCATGGGATGTTGTGAAATGTCAGTCAGGAATTCCACAGGAATGGAACCACAATGGTCCCACCTGACAAAATCAGCAGCTTTGTGAGATTAATTTTATATCAAGGAGTTTGATAACAAACAAGTTGGTGTGATTGTATCTAAGGCAATTTTACCACCTCCTCACTATCAGTCCAGAGAAGCTAAGTTGGGGCTGCCCCATCCCTGGAAATGTCCAAGGCCAGGTTGGATGGGGCTTGGAGCAGCCTGGGATAGTGACAGGTATCCCTGCCCATGGCAGGAGGTGGAACAGGATGGGCTTAAAGGTTCCTCCCAACCAAAATCATTCTGGGATTCTGTACAATCCTATTTATTTTCTCTATTATTCATCATGGATCCAGGATAAACTTTGACATTTCTGGCAAAGGCATGAATTTCCCTAAAAGTTCTTAATTTAAAAAGTGAGCAGGAAAAATACAGGATTTCTGAGTAACAAAATAGATTTGTTATCACTGCCTGCACCCTAAATACTGGCAAAGCAATTCCTGCAGCTCCAATTTCTGTCCAAGGGACTGTGCTGTCCCCATGGGCAAAGCAACACTGGGGGTTGCTCAGCCCACTTTGGGATGTGGTGGTTTGGGTGCTGTGTCCATGATCACAGAGCCCCAACACCTCCCACTGCCACTTGTCTTCCTTACAGATTTTTTTTTTTTTTTTTTTTTTCATCTTTTCTCGTTTTGTTTTTGTAAAAATTTT
>VZRH01008198.1:55353-78204 GCA_013397555.1 Urocynchramus pylzowi
TTTGCTTGTCTTGAAATTTTTTTTTTTTTTTTTTTTTTGCAGTTTTGACTCATGTCTTTCAGAAGATTTATAACAGCTCAGCACCTGGGAAGGGATTACAAATTGGCATTTTATTTTTTTATAACCTGACAAACCTTAACAAATTCACTTTTCCATCTGTTCCAGAGGGGTCCATGGGCAGGTGTCCGTGGGCACTATCCCAGGTTGCTCCAAGGTCCAGGGCCTTAGACACTTGCAGGGATGGGGCAGCCACAGCTCCCCTGGTCCTCAGAGAGACAGTTTGGATGGTGGATGGAACCCCAAACAAAATACATGAGATGAGTTGTGAGGAGTCCTTTGTTTGTGTGTCCAGCAAGGCTGGATTTTCCTGTTTTGCACATGGAAAAATCTATCACAGAAGTGTTTACAGTGATGTCTTTTCTCCTGATTTATTACAATGGAAATTCAGGAGCCATCTGTGCCTATTTTTTTTTTGTAATATTAGAAAAGAAAAGGTACTGAGGCAACAGAGCCAAGCTTACTAAAATAGGAAATTTCAATTGCATTGCATAAGGATGTATTTTTCTTGTTTTGTTTAGGCTGTATTTTGCTAATGCTTATTTTATTTAAACAACTGGAAAGCATTTTCTGATCCTTATTTTTCATTTGGAAGCTGAGAACAAACTCAATTTTTTACCTACGCCATGAGATACTGTAGTAAATATATTTTTAAAATATTTTGTCTGTGGAGATAAATGTGTATAAAAACTGTAAATTCATGTAAATTTATGCAAATATAGTGTCTTGAAGACAATGAAAATGCTGTTTCAGGTGTTTGGGTGGTTTGGATGAATATGGCATAAGCATCTCTTTGCTGTTGTTTATGTGGTTCAGAGGTAAAACAACAGCAGCTTGTGGCAGCAATTCCCACAAGTTCCCACTTGTGATTTCACTTCTGGTCTCACAACCACAATTTCAGAAATCTTTATGAACTAACTATGGCAAATACTCCTCTGGCTGCAGGTAGGCAGAGATGATTTGAGGATACCACCCCGACATCCCCCAGAGGGTGCTGGCACTGCCCAGGCTCCCCAGGGAATGGGCACAGCCCATTCAGAGCTCCAGGAGTGTTTGGTCAGCACTGCCAGGCACAGGGGGATTGTTGGGGGGTGTGTGCAGGGTCAGGAGCTGCACTGGAGGATCCCTGTGGGTCCCTTCCAGCTCAGGACATTCTGTGGTTTCATGTGGAAGGCACTGATATCCCTGAGGGCAGGGGGTGGGGATGGGATTATCTTTAGGGTCCTTTCTAGCCAAACCATTCTGTGAGCTCTGGTTCCTCCTTTAGGGTGTGCAGTGATGCAGCCTGGCCCAGCCTGCTCTGAGCTGAGGCTGTGACAGCCCCAGGGCTCTGCAGGTGGCCTTCCTTCTCCCAGAGGTCACTTTTCTGGTCTTTTGTACCTTACCACAACAGAGGCAAGAACCCACATGGGACCTGTCCCTCACATTCCTCCTGGCCTCAAAAAGGGATGAACACTTCTCCCAAGCACTATTCCTTATGTAAACTCACAAAGGATTAAATCAGAATTTCAACCCAGCCCTCACAGAGGAAGAGCTTTGCAGGTTCTGCACCTGAAGCAGATCATGGTGACCATACACACCATTACAGGGATTTGGGGGGGAAAAATCCAATCACAAAATCAAGGTTCAAAGCCCAAAACTGCTGAGTGCTATTCCACTTTAGAGGGTCACACAAGGGAGCATTGAAGATGATGTTAAGGAATTACAGATCCTGGGATTAGGATTTGTGGGAGGGGGATGTTATCCCAAGCGTCTCTCTCTGAGGACTATATTTACATCAGAACACTCGTGGGTCCAGATTTCTCTGGGAATTAGCAGAGCAGTAGCAGCTTCCCACAGGGTGACAGAAGGTGACACAAATCACTGGGTGGAGCTGGATTTGGAGCGCTGTCCCCGTTAATCCCAGGGATTTTCACAGACAGCCCCAGTACAAGCACTGTGCTCACCCTGGGAGCAGTGCTGTGCACTCAGGTGGATCTGTGGGGAACAGCAAAGAACAGAGAGAAGAGAACTCAGGAATCTTCCTCCTTTCACCTCAGGTTCGTGGCAAATGTCATCTGCTGCTGGGTCAATATTATTTATGATTTTGAGGACACAAGAAATGGTCCCCAGAGCACAAGGTGGTTTTTTGTGCTTTGAATGAAGGTCTTGAATCCTTCTGCTCGTTATGAGCTATTTTAGTACATTCTCCAAATATTCCTGCAGGCAATTCCCATGAAGTCTAGGGAGCTGTATAACTTTTGTGCTATAAATCTGCCAGAGGGTAGGGTTGGATGGGATTTTGGGAGGAAATCCTTTCCTTTGAGAGTGGGGAGGCCCTGGCACAGGGTGCCCAGAGAAGCTGTGGCTGCCCCTGGATCCCTGGAAGTGTCCAAGGCCAGATTGGACAGGGCTTTGAGGCAACTGGGGATAGTGGGAGGTGTTCCTGCCCATTTCTTTTTTCAATTTCACATCCCACATCAAAATGTAATCCATAATGATCCCCAGGTTTTTACAAAGCTGCTCCACTTCTGCTGAACTCCTGCTGGATTACCTGGCAAGTACCTGCTCATGTTTATTCCTTAAAAAATACAGGACTGCACCTCCAGGCTCCAGAACAGACTCTTCCTCTAAAAAGTCTCCCTGTACAAATCATCTCTCACAGCCTGGTTTCATCTGCAAATGTCAGCAAAGTCTGTTCAATACAAGGTGTTAAATGGAAATATTGGATCATGCTGGCTCACACAGATTCCTGAAGAATCACACTTGATGCAACACCCTGGTTTGACAGGGAACAATTCCTAACTCCTCTCTGAACATGGCTTTCTCCAATCAGCTTTACAAGGATGTTGTGATTGCTCTGTGATGAGATAATTTTCTCAAAACAAGCACAATAAACTCAAATTATTCAGTTAAGGTTACACTTGAAAGACATTCAAATATGGATAAGTGGGAAGTACGCAATCCACACAGCCAGATCTAGCTTTTTTCACAGCTGAGTTACTTTTTTAGGCACAAAATATTGCAGAACATGTGGGTTTGTTTTTAAAGATAGCACAAGTTGGCACCAGAGCCACAAAAACACTTCTCATCACTTTTGGTACGATTTAGGGCAATCTGAAGAGCTTGAACATCTTTTCTTCCCTAACTATGAGTGGATTATTTTGATGTGTAGTATTCCCTTGGAATTTCTTGACTTTATCACACACAACAATATCCCTGTGGTGGTTTTTAACCCTCCCCAACTGGTCTTTTCCTTCAGTCTGAACTCTGCTTTAATACAATCCTTTGTAAGAGCTTTCTTTCTCTCAGGGAGCAGATTTCAAATTTTAATTATTGAAGATTCCTCTTTCAGAAAAGCTCATGGCCCTGAGAGAAGCTGTGGAAACAGGTGCTTGAAGCCTGAACCTGGAATGGCTGCTTTCCCTTCCCATCTCCATCTTTTGTCACCCATCCTCACAAAAAATTCACATTCCCTTTCCCATCTTCATCTTATTTCACCCTCCTTCAAAACAAAAATGCACTTTCTGTCCCCTCTTTCTACTCTTTAACAGCCCCATGTTTAAACGACCCCACCACAGAGATGTAAATAAAAAGATTGTCATCTGAAACAATTTTCCACAAGCCCCACCACAGGCCTGAGCCAAGGCTCCCTGGGATGCTCTTCCCAATTTCCCTTCGATTTTCTACCTTTAGTGAAATACGAAGAATGAAAACAGCTACATCTCCAATATTTGTTGGCCTTTTAAAAAAAAAAAAATTATACAAGGTCTTTGTCTTTCAGGAGGTTGTCTCGGGGACCTGGTGAGGAGATGTAATGATATTCATTATCTCAGTAGACAGAAGCACAGGTGAAATCTCAGTTTGGAATTTTAATAGAAAGATAAAACCCCAACCTTGCTGATGAGCAGGTCCTGGTTTGTCCTTCCCAGCCTGGATGGTCTTGCTAAGACGAAATCATGGAAGGCGTGGTCAGCAGTGAGCACTGACAAGCTATTTTGGAATAAATCTCCATTAGGAGTAATAGAATTGGCAATGTCCATCACCTGGAGGAGGGGGAAAGAAAAGGGTGGGGAAGACCATCCCCCAAACCAGATGTCATCTTCATTTGCAGTGAAGAGTCCCCGTGCTAAACGGGGCTGACGGTGCTGGTTGATTTTCCACATATTTGTTTTGCAAACCTGCTGATCCCACTGTGAGTGACCCACAGACAAGTGGGGCAAAGGGAGTGCCAGGTTCTGCCTTCTGGAAGGTGCTCAGTTGGATCAAATATTCTATTTACCTTTGTAAAAAGGTGACCCGGAATTCCTCAGGTCACCCTCTGCCACCAAAAGCAAGGCCAAAGAGGAGCTGGTCTGTGTGAGGGCTAAGCCAGTGAGCAGAGCACCCCAGAATCCCAGAATCAATTAGGTTGGAAAAGACCTCTGAGATCATTTAGTCCAACTTATGACCCAACACCATCATATCAGCCAGACAATGGCACCGAGTGCCACATCCAGGCTCACCTTAAATCCCTCTGGGGACAGTGACTCCACCACCTCCTTGGGCAGCCCCTTCCAGTGCCCAGTCACTCCTGTGAAGAACTTCTCCCTAATGCCCAGCCTAAACCTCCCCTGCTGCAGCTTTAAGGCTGTGTTCTCTGGGATTCCCCAAGGGAGGATCCTCTGCTGCACACAGAGACACAGATCTGGAGTCAGGGTGGGCATGGCAGCGATGCAGAGTCAGCATCTCACCTCTCCATGTCCTCTTGCTCCATGAATGACTGGCTGGAGGCTCCCAGAGCAATCAGGGGTCTAAAAAGGAGCAGCAACTCCATGTCTGTGCTGTCCAGGGTCTGGGAAGGATCAGCAGCTGAGATTGGGCAGCTTTCCACCAGAGAGCTGGGATGTGGCTGCACCTCAAATCCTGGAGCAGTTCTAGGGTCCTCAGGACAAGAAAGACATGGAACATGTCCAGAGCTGGGAAAGGGGCTGGAGCCCCAGGAGAGGCTGAGGGAGCTGGGAAGGGGCTCAGCCTGGAGCAAAGGAGGCTCAGGGGGGACCCTGTGGCTCTGCACAACTCCTGACAGGAGGGGACAGCCGGGGGGGTCGGGCTGTGCTCCAGGGAACAGGGACAGGAGGAGAGGGAACGGCCTCAGGCTGGGCCAGGGGAGGCTCAGGGTGGGCACCAGGGAAAGCTTCTTCACAGAAAGGGAAGGAGGCACTGGCACAGGCTGCCCAGGGCAGCAGTGGTGTCACCACCCCTGAAAGGGCTCAAAAAACATGTGGGTGTGGAAGTTGGGGACAGGGGTTAAGGGTGGACCTGGTACTGCTGAGTCAGTGACTGGACCTGATGATCTGGGAGGTCTTTTCCAACCTCAGTGATTCTTTGATTCTATTTAGGCTGGAAATGTGGAGGGCAAGGTCTTTTTTTTGGCAGCACGTGACTGATGAAGAAGATGAGTGAGATCCCTGAGGAAAGGATTCCATTACCCAGATCATGGGAGGGCTCATCTGCCACTTGAGTTTGGTGGGTCGTTATTCCAGAGCTCCTGCAGGACACTCCTGCAGATGTTTTTTTGATGTTCCCTTCCTTGAAGAGAAGTGACCACGAAGTGCAGAAAGGTTTCTGTCTGTTTGTTTTGCTTCCAGAAGGTGCCAGGATGCTTTTGGCAAAGGCAAAAAGCAGACACATAATTCCATATTGGCACAAAGAGGCACTGTTTGTGTTTTGCACAATTTTGATTTTCGAAAAATCCACAGTGGAGTTAAAAATCTCATTTTCCCAAAGACAGAGCAAGAACAAAATGTTTTGTTTGCAACACCATTTAATTTTAAGTGGTCCCACTGAAAATTAAATATAGATTAGTTTTTCCCTTTAACAAAGTAATTTTCAACATTAGTGGGACAGGTAGAACAAATAATTGTGCTTTCACGTGTCTGCCCACAATGTGAGTCTGGAGCTCCTCTCTGCTATTTCAGGAAGCTGAAATTATTTTTTCTTACCGCATTTTCAGTTGTACTACATTGCACAGGGGGCTGGATCTTATTTTGTCCTGGACAGTTTGAGAGTTTTCACATCAATTTCTTCCTGCTGATCCACCCACAACCACTCCACCTGTGACAAACACCTATAATTGTACTCCTGTGTATGGTACAAGAACAGGCTCACAATCTTTGTGCCATTTTTTCATTTATTTGAGAGTTGCACAATAAAAATAATAATTCTTTCAATAACCAATGAATAATCAATGGATAACCAAAACCATCCAGTGAACAACATGGTGTGTGTTTACACAGTTGTATTTATGTTTTGAATCCCCAAATATAAATTTATTTACTCCATCAAATCAAGTATGAAATTCTAGGAAATCACTTTCATGGTAGTGGTGATGATATGTATAAATTTTCAGGGATTTTGATCACTTGAAGAGCAGTTTATATCCAGAGTGGGACCACTATGGCTAACCTGGTGTGCACACATGCCCAGACATACAGACACTGGAACAATTTTCACTCCATGGGTTTTTCACAATAACTAATTCCAAGTGAATTAGGACACAGATCTGTAGTCATTCCCAGAAACAACAACAACAACAACAACAACAACAACAAAGTGACATTGGAATTAAGGATTCTGCATTATGACAAAATGAAGGGGTTTTAACACAGTGAGATAAATGAGCTGCTTGTCCAGGTGTTTCCCTTAGATCCCAGACATGTTGTATCCCAGATTCCTGCTGGGGGAGAAGGTCATTAACATCAGCTCCAGCAGAGACCGGTTCCTGCTGAAGAGAGAACCAGTTCCTGCCAATTGTCCTGTCAGACCTTTTTTCTGACCTTTGTTCCACATATTCCCCTTCCACAACATCATCAGCTGAGCTCAGACTCTTCCAAGTGCACATTTTATCTCCTCCTGAAGGGAGGATGCTCTTCCACTCCAGAGCAATTACATGAAGCTTCAGGGAATCCCATGGTACATCCCCCCACTGGACACAGCTTTGACCTCTTACTCCAAGAAAATTGGAATAATTTTAAGCCAAAACTAGAAAAACTAAAAAAAAAAAAAATCCCCCAAAATTAAATCTAGAAACTTATTTTTCTGAGCAGAAAACCATGTGACTGGTGGCAGCAAGAGAGAGCTGGGCTTACAGGGGAAAGATCTGACAAAATACTTTGATTCTGGTTTCTGAACACCACTTTCTGCTCCCCATTGAACTGTTTCCAGTGAAAGTCTCCCCTAACAGGGACAGCAGCCAAGAAAAAAAAATAGCAAAAATTAATCAAAACATGTTTTAAAAGGTTCTATAAGCATATACTGAAAGGGGTTTTTCACTTCTAAGAGAAAACTATTATTTTTTATATATTGAGCAGTCTATATTTCAGTTGTTTTTGTTCCCCACTCTAAGATTCTCTTCACTGAGGTCTTTGGTTGATTGTTTCTCAGTAGGGATGCTGAGCCAGATGAACACAATTGTATTTTAAATTTCTTTAAAGTGAAGAACTTTTTTACCAGAGATCGATCCAGTTGTTGTTAAATTCTATTAAATTCATGGTGCCTGTGGATGCTAATCATGTTCTGGAAGAAATATTCCAATGTAAAAGCCACACTCAATTGCACCTGAATCATGCAAATTGCAGCTTGAAAATACCAAAAATCTCTTTCTTCTCTTAGTTTTGGATGTCGCTTTGATCTGGGAAAGGGCTTGTGGAGGTAACTTCATGGCTTATTCACCCTCACAGGCAATTAATGTTGAATTCCTAAATGCTTGAAGAAATTCCTAGGCAGAGCTAATGGGTAACAACAAAAATCCTTCACTACAGCATTTCAGGGTCAGAGACAGATTAATGTCCTTTTAGTAGTAATTTGGTTTCCACGGTAATCTTGGAAACAGTTACATAGTTTAGATTCTTGATCTGGCGAGTGAGATTTTTTCCACACATGATCTTTATTTGTAGTGGTGTTATACTTCTCTATGACAAATGAGATGGAAGGTCTTTGTTAAAATGAAAGGGCAGCTGTTTATATACCTTGAAAGAAAAAAAATATTTTTGTATCATTCAGTATGTGCCTTTTGCCTCTGATGTTCTGGAAAACTCCTGGATTCGTTAAATTTAGGCTCCAAGCAGAGAAAGGTATGCAAAGACCTCAGGGATAAAACAAAAGAAACATTTTTTTTAAATAATGCAGCAGATAAGGTAACCTGTTTAAACCTTGACTTTTTAAACAAAGAAACCACAGAGCAACTTCCAGGAGTGCAGATTTTGTAGTGTGGGATAAAGAAGGTTGGGTTGGCTCTTCCTCCATCACAGCCTCATTGGAGGGCAGGGTTAAGGTCACTGGTGCCTGCTGAACTCTGCACTTGTCTAAAACATGCTCTTGGTGTTTAGGTTCCTTATTTTTGTTGGGGACGTGTGAAATATCTGTGAGATCTGTGATATCAGTCTGAACTCACTTTGGAAACTGCAGAAGACAATTAAGTTGTTCAGATTCAGTCTTTGCTCCCCTGCACAAAATTCCTTGAACAGCAGATCTAAGACTTCTTACCATGAGCCTTTTCCTCTCCTGCCTCTTAAAGTTATTCAGCTTCCTACGAAGTAGTTAAATATTCATGGAGCTAAAGACTGCTCAGGCTGGTAGATCAGGAGCAACTTGATGGGAAACAGCCTTTAAGTTGCAGAGTGTGTGTGAGCAGGAGGTGGGACAGCTGGCTGAGGACACAGAGTGGGTTGAACTAGTCTCTTGCAGCAGAAAAGCTGCAGAAAAACACCCAGATAAGGGGGTGTCCCTGCCCTTGCTGTTGGCCATATGAAATACATTTGGGTTGTTGGCCATGTCACGTCTGGTACCCCCACAGCTCCACGGGCTGGACATGATGTGCTGCCACAGTTCCCTGGTGGATGAGAGAGGGCAGGGATAGATGGGATTTTGAGAAGGAATTCTTCCCTGTGAGGGTGGGGAGGCCCTGGCACAGGGTGCCCAGACAGCTGTGGCTGCCACAAACCTGGAAGTGTCCAAGGCCAGGCTGGACAGGGCTTGGAACAGCCTGGGACAGTGGAAGGTGTTCCCTGCCCATGTCAGGGGGTGGGACTGGATGAGCTTTAAGGTCCCTTCAAACCCAAACCATTCTGGCATTCCATGACCAGGCAGCCTGATGGCTGCCAGGTACCTCCACGTCACATTCCAGATGTCAGTCCCGAGCTGGAGCAGCTCCAGCTCTCTCTCAGCCAGTCCAAATCACTCTGCCAGTGCTGCCACCTAAATCCCTGTTCTCTGCCCCACAGCCCCACTCCCCACACAGCCAGGTGCAGGAGCTTTGTGGCTCCCTCCGTCCCAGTTTCCACCCTCTCCCACCCACAGACTTATGAAATGTGATTATGGTGATCTCATTTTGAGGAATTCAGTCCTCCAGTCCCAGTCCTAACCTCAAACCTGACACTGTCATCCCATCACTCCTGCCCAACATCTCCCCACAGCTAGTGCAGCCCTTTCCACCCTCCTCTGCTCCCAGATGATTTTTCCCTTTGCTTCAGCCGCAGGGACATGTGACACAAAACCCAGCCCTGACACACCACTGTGTGCAGAGCAGGAGAATTTACAGACAGTAGGAAAGGCCCTGGCTGTAAATCTGTAAGATTTTGATCATTTGGATTAAAACTCAACAGCTCCCAGCTTTTTCCCAGTGTTTAAATATCCATCACCCAGCAGTGACTGTCCTTGGCCATCACCGGGGCTCTTCTGCCATCTCCTGGGAGAGGTGGATTTTTACATCGGTGAAGCCAGAGTTACAGAAGGGAATTTGAATGCTCATTTCTGCCCATTTCTTAAAATAAATAAATAAATAGACCCACGAAACCACCTCCAACAAAACAGGCAAAGTGCTCCTCTGTCTCTCTTCAGATGGGTTCTAACACTTAAACAATTTATTTGTGCTTCTTGGGCTCAAGGAGTTTGTTAGGTTATATTACTTTTAAACAAAAACTAATGCTCAGCTGTGCACCAAGTCCAGTCCAAACGTGTGAGCCACTCAACAAGACAAAGAAAGTAAAATATGCTGGGAATTTTGTGGTTTTTTCGTTACCCCAAACCCATGGTAACAGCATGCCTATCACTGGCACAATGACTGCCAAGATGTCTTTATGAAAATGAGTGAATTTCTTACAAATGAGTGGATTTCTTACATTTGAATCAATCTGGAATGAGAGCACAGTGGGTTTTTGGGCTCTTACCTCCAGGTTCCCAGCCTGGCACCTCCCAGCCTGCCCTGATGAGGAGGAAGATTTGCAAAGTTATTAAACAGAAGTAAGTGTTTGTTCCCAGACAGTTCCTCCAGCTCTTGCTCAGGCACTGTGTGAAATTTGTTGCTGAGATGAAATTTCACACTTGTGGTGTAGAATCATATCAGAGAATTATAGAGTGGTTTGGGTTGGGAGAGACCTTAAAGCTCACTCAGTCCCACCCCTGCCATGGGCAGGGACACCTTCCACTATCCCAGCATGCTCCAAGCCCTGTCCAGCCTGGCCTTGGACACTTCCAGGCATAAACACTTTCTTGCTTCTGCCTTTCTGGCCAACACAGCAGAGAGCAAACCCCACCTGCTGATCTTCAAGGTCCCTTCCAACCCGAACAATTTGATGGTTCCATGCAAAGGTCGTTGATTGACACCTCTTTTCCAGGACTTTCCTTAGCTCTGTGATGCCCAAAAGTACCTTCCTGAAGGGACTGATGCCTCCCTTCCCATCTCCTGCTTCAGGCAAGGAAAGGTGATGAAAAGGTGCCCGATCCAGCAAGTCAAAGGCAGGTCCTGCTAAGCCAGGCTGTTATCCAGGGATGACTCTGCATTCCCAGGACATCCTTGGCTTGGTGTCCATTTCATTGAGCACTTCCCTGTTTTCCAAACAGGGAATACATATCCATTCACAGAATTCATGGAATGACTAGGTTGGAAAAGACCTTCAAGACCATCGAGTCCAGCCCAGCCCCAACCCCTCAGTTAAACCCTGGCACCCAGTGCCACATCCAGGCTTTTTTTAAACACGCCCAGGGATGGTGACTCCACCATTTCCCAGGGCAGGCCGTTCCAGAACTTTATCACTTTTCAGTAAAAAACTTTTTCCTAATATCCAACCTATATTTCCCCTGATGCAGCTTGAGACTGTGTCCTCTGGTTCTGTCAGTGCTGCCTGAAGAAAGAGACCAACCCTCACCTGACTACAACCACCTTTCAGGGAGTTGTAGAGAGTGATGAGGTCACCTCTGAGTCTCCTTTTCTCCAGGCTAAACACCTCCAGCTCCCTCAGTGGTTCCTCATAGGGCTTGTATCTATGGTCCATAGGATTAAAATGTGGTGATCACAGCAGAGCAGCACTTGCAAACCAAGGATTTTGGGATGTGTTTCCATGTTTATGAAGTGCAGAAGGGAAACAAAAAGGTTGATGGAAGTGGAGTTTATTTAAGCCAAAGGGCTTTGATCAGAGAGATCCCAGTCCAGGAGTTTGTGAGCTCACGGGCTGCCACGGCAAAGAAAACTCCATCATACCCAGTCCCCAAACTTCAGACAGCCCCATAAGCAAACAGGGGTGCAAATATTCCTTAGATAGCAGGGACACACATAGGGAATGTCTGGGACATCCTGAGCACAGCACTGTTAATTTTTAACAGCTGTAAACTGTATTTGCTTTATTAATCTGTCTTCCTGACTAACTGCCCATCTGTACCATTATATCCATCAGGGTGACTGTGCTCTGTGTGGAACCCACAGATAAAAACCTGCCTGGTCATGGGGTGCCATTGTCCAGAGGTGTTTCAACCAAAGGAGCATCACCCTGGGAATTTCCAGCCCTGGCAGCGACAGGGCTTTCCAGCAGGGACTGGACAATTTCACAGTTAATGCAGCAACTTGTGACTGCCTCGGTCAGTGCTTACCCAAAGGGTTTGAAGAGTTATGGAATTCAACATTTCACCCTCTTCCATTAGGCACAGGAAGAGATCGTTAAAATACCTAAATATCTCTTCCCATCTGCTTCTGTCTTTCTGTAGACTTTCTTCAGCAAAACCTATAATTAATGTGTGGAAAGGGAGTTTGTTCCTGGGTTCACAGGCAGTGAAGCATCTTGTAGCACTCCCAGAGCTTCTCCAAGCTCCAGAAAATCTTCTGGAGCCCAGGATAGATGCAGCAGAGATGCTCCTTTCAGAGCATGGAAAATTCCCTTGGGATGGCAGAGAAAGGAAGTGTGGGCTATTGCTGATGGGCAATGGATCCCCAAGGTCAGCCTAGAGCTAATGCAGAGACCAACTCTGGATTCCCACTATTTGCTCCTGGCTCCAGCAATATCTTTTACTCCACAATAATTATCACACTCCACATTTTCACCAACCATCCTTTAATTCCAAACTGATTTAAAAAATTAAGTGAAACTCAGCACAGCTATTTTCAGCCAGAACTTGGCAAGAAATTTGCAGTTTCTGGTTAAGACTCAAAGAAGATGGTGCATTTCCAAAGCATTTCTCTTCTTTTTTCCAGTTTTATCAGTTGGTTTAATAAAATTACCTCACTCTTCAAATCTTCACTTGCTGGCATGGGAATAGAGAAAGTGTAAAACTTCTCAGGGTATATGATATTTTTCCAAATACCATTAATCATTAAACACCTTCTATATGATCCATTGCTAAATATTATTGAATGCCAGAGGGTCTCCAAAGGAATTCTGGGGCAGCTGAGCTTGCAGGAGAAGAGTCAGGTGTGAGCACTCATTAATGGAATCACAAATTCATGGAATATCCTGAGTTGAAGGGGCCCACATGGATCGAGTTCCACTCCTGGATGCTACAGTTGCATTGAACAGAAGCAGGAAAATTGAGTCCAGTTGGGGGGGGGGGGGAGGGAAAGGAAATTATTAATCCAGAGCTCAAGGCAGCATCTGGAAAGCTCTGAACAAGGTCACAGGACCCCCTTCTGGCACATCCACAGGGCTGTCTGGGGAATGTTGTTAAAAATGGGCTAAAATAACATTTCAGGGGTTGTTTAGCATTCATTTGCTTTGTGATAGGAAATCTTTACCCTGGGCCCAGATAAGAAGATGTTTAATGGTTTATTAAATAATAACTCCACAACTTCCTGACAGGCTCTGCTTCCAGGGAACAAGGGGGATGAGAGGAAGCATCCTCAAGCTGTGCCAGGGGAGGTTTAGGTTGAGGTTTATTCACAGAACAGCTGGTCAGGCAGTGGCAGAGGCTGCCCAGGGCAGTGATGGAGTCACCATCCCTGGAAGTGTTCATAAAACACGTGGATATGGCACCTGGGGACAGGGGTTAGGGTGAACATGGCAGTGGTGCTGGGTGGGGCTTGGACTTGATGATCTGAGAGGTTTTCCAACCTAAATGATTCCATGAATCTGTGATAAACAAGCTTCTGTGGATTAACCTGGTTGGTGTGAGGGTACAAACAACGCCAGGTGAATTCCCCACCCTTCTCTTCCAGAGATGGAAACCCTGCCTGGCTCTGGCAGGGACCTGCTGCTGAGCCTTCTCCATGCCCAGGGAAGCCACATGGATCATCCCCTGCAGTCCCAGCCCAGCCATCAGCTTTTGTTTGCCACATTCCCAGCAGCATCACCTGTCTGGGGAGTCACCCCTCCAGGCACAGCTCCTCCACCCCAAAGTGCCACAGCTCCTCTTTGACAACTACAACCATGGCCTTGCTCTTTGCCACCATCCTTCATCCCCAGGGTAGGAAGGATGCCATCCTGTCCCTTCCCACTGTCCATGACAGGGGCTGCTCCACTGGAGAGGCTGCACAGAGCGTCCAGGACAGGGCTGGAGAGGAAACCTTTGCCCAGGAAGGAAAAGGCCTCTGCAGAAACTGAGAGAAGACAAGGAAGTGCCACAGCAGGGACCCCAAAGCTGCTGAGGGAGTAACTGTAATTGTGTCCTGGTGGGCTGCAGCAAAGGCCCCACCACTGCTGAGGGGAAGGGAAAGGCATGTCTCCCCTTATTCCAAGGCTGACAGAACTCCATAAGGTAAACAGAAGGTTCAAACCCCCTGTCAGTGTTTGTTGAAATGCAAAGGGGCTGATCCCAAATATTGAAAAGGAACATTAAAAGCTGTGAATGTGATGCAGCAGCTTCTGAATGTGATCAGGCTGGAGAAGACCTAGGCAAGGCTCACCTAAATGTAAGCACATAAAACAAAAATTAAGGAATCCTGGCTAAATGTGAAAACTGACCCCAGTGATGAATAAGAAAGAGAGAACTTTGTACAGATTTCAGCTGCCAAATCTGCTAGGTGCACGGAGATCACCTTGAATGCACCTGAAGAACATTCTGATACTTCTGTAACCCTAACATTAACACAAAAGAAACACTGACCCTAAACCTAATGTTGACCCTTACCAGAAAAAAAACCATAACATAATACTAACCATGAAACTAACCCTAACCCAAACATTAGCCCAGACATCAGCATAAGCACAACCCTAATTCCAGCCCTAACTCTACTCCTAACCCAAACTTGTCATCTCAGAGGATGAGGGAGATGCCTGGGTTTAAGTTTGCTCAGTCCAAACCTCAGGTTACACAGAATGTTTACAGAAATCCTTTGAGGGAAAAAATCCACAAAGGTGCCCATTAACCTCAAAAGCCAGGGGAAAAAAGGATTATCCAGTCAGAATATTAAAATCTGCTGTAATGGGATGGATCACTGTGCTATGAACCCTAAAAAAATTGCTTCATCTCATGAAACAGAAGGAAAAAGTATTATAAATGTAACAATTGGAATAAGGCTAAGAAATTTAAGGTGTAGACTAGGTTAGACAATCCCAAAGCAGGTTTTGGGATCACTGAGATGCAGTTGATGGGCTTTTTATAACAAGCACAAAATAAGGAATACTAATAATGACCTTGGGCTAAAATTACATTTCACTTTTATTTAGAAAGATGTTCCACTCTGGGCACATGAATAAATCAATGTGCAGCACATCTGCTTCACGTAAGTGTAACCTGACAGTTTGGAGTGGCAGCTCCCCCCAAATTAAGAGTTACTCCAAGCCCTGGTAATGGGTTCATCAACAGCCCATCGCCAGGTTGTGCATATTCAACCCACTGATTTTATGACAAACCATTTGTCAAGGTCCCCGAAGGTGAGAACAGATTCTGAGTTCTCAGCATTTCTGAAAATGTACACAGATGTCTTTTTCTTTTTTTTTTTTTTTTTTTTTTTAATAAGAGTCTACTGGGGATGATAATGATGTCATGGAAGTCAAAAAACAGTGAGCTGACAAGAGATGTTTAAAATTATTTTATCATGTGAATAACAACAAGCTCTGCCTCCAGAACTAGCATTTGTGGACTGGGTAAGCAGAGTAGCTGACTTTGTCCAGCTCCCCAACAGCCCCAGTGTCCCCATGGCAACAGTGGCTGGGTGCAATGGGAGCCTTCTCCTCAGGAAGGACAAAAAGAGTTAAATTAATTCATTATCTCTCTGTACCCAGCTGAAGTGGGGTGACCCTGGCTGCATTCCAGGCACCCACCAAAGCCTCTCCATCACTGCCCTCCACAGCTGGACAGAGGAGAGAAAATAGGATGGATGATTCCTGGGTTGAGATAAAGGATCTGGGTTGAGAGATCCCTCAACAAATACCCTCCTGGGCAAAACAGGCTGGAATTAGAGATATTAACTGAATGTATTACTAACAAAATCAGAGCAAGATCATGACAAGGAAAAGCAGACCTTAAAAACACTTTTCTCCCACCCCTCCCTCCTTCCCAGTTCTGCCTCCTCCCTCCATCAGCACAGGGAGGTGGGAATGGAGGTCATGTTGAGTTCATTACATGTTATTCCTGCTGCTGCTCCACCAAAAGGGCCTTCCCATGGGAGACAGTTCTCCATGGACTTCTCCAGCTTGAGTCCACCCCACAGGGAACAGCTCTCCATGAACTGCTGCAAAGTGGGTCACTCTTGCATGGGTCAGTCCTTCAGGAGCTGCTCCACTGTGGGTCCCCCATGGGGTCACAGGTACTACCAGGACCTTGCTCCAGCATGGGCTGCACTCCCCATGGGTCCCTGCCAGGACCCAGCTCAGCAGGGGTTTCCCATGGGCTCACAGCCCCTCTCAGGCATCCCCCTGCCTGGGCTCGGGCTCAGGCTCCTCCAGTGGCTGCAGGTGCAACCCTGCCCCCTGCAAGCCCTCCACGGGCTGCAGGTGCATCCCTGCCCCTCTGCAAGCCCTCCACGGGCTGCAGGTGCATCCCTGCCCCTCTGCAAGCCCTCCACGGGCTGCAGGTGCATCCCTGCCCCTCTGCAAGCCCTCCACGGGCTGCAGGTGCATCCCTGCCCCTCTGCAAGCCCTCCATGGGCTGCAGGGGCACAGCTAGCTCCCCATGGGCTTCCCCACGGAATCTCAGAGCAATCTCTGCCTGAAAAAGCTCCTGCCCTTCCTCCTGTCCTGCCCTGCTGTCTGCAGAGCCATTCCCCTCCCATGGTCTCACCCTGCTCTTCTCTGGCCACAATTCCAGCTGTGCAATAACATGGGGGCTTTTTCTTCTCCACTCTGTTATCCCCAAGGTGTCCCCACCATTTGTGCTGGCCTTGGCCAGTGGTGGCCCTGTCCTGGAGACAGCTGGAATTGGCTCTGCCAAACACAGGGAGTTTCTGGCAGCTGCTCACAGGAGCCACCTCTGCCACCCCCGGTACCAAAACCCAGCCAGGCCATCCCAACACCCTCTCACATGCAGATGGCTGTAGAGGGACAGCTGAAGGGGCATAGAAAACCCCAGGTGACAGCCAAGCACAACACACACATTCACTCACTCCTCTCCCTGGTGAGGTGGGGAAGAGAATCAGGGAAAAAAGGGTAAATCTCATGGGCTGAGATGAGAGCAGTTTAATAATTAGAAGAAATAATNAATTAGTAGAAATAATAATAATAATAATAATAATAATAATAATAATAATAATAATAATAATAATAATAATAATATACAGACAGGTAAATAAGCCCCAAATTAGATGTAATTTCAGCCCAATAAAATTGCTCACCACCCATTGACTGTTGCCTAGCTAATCCTCAAGGAGCAATGGATTCAATGGATCAGTGGATTCCAGCCCACTCTTCCCAGTTTATATCCTGGACATGACATTCTGTGGTCTGGAATATCCCTTTGGCAGTTCAGGTCAGCTGTCCTGGCCATGCTCCCTCCCAGCTCCTTGTGCAGAGCATGGGACCCTGAAAAATCCTTGATTTTAGGGAGCACAACTCAGCACCCACTGACACATCTGTGGGTGACCAACACTATTAGAGAGTCCTAGACTGGGTCTGAAGGAACCTTAAAGATCCCCTGGTCCAACCCACTGCCAAACATAGGGCCACTGCCCCCAGTCCCAGAGCACTGCCCTGTACCTGCTGCTCAGGAGAGGATTTAAGCTCTACCCCAGCTGAAATCTGAGCTGAGTGTGAGGAGAAGCTGGAACCCAGCTGTAGTGACCATCCTGTTCCCTTGCTGTGACAGCAAAGTCCCCAGCTGAAGGACCTCAGGCAGCTCTTGTGGGATTCCTGGTGGAGAGGCAGCAACTGGAGCTGGCTCAGCTCCCACAGAAAAGGAGTGAATCCCAGTGGAGCAGGTGCAGCCCAGCTGGCCCTGACGTGGCACAGGTGGAGCCCTGCCCTGCTAAAACCTGTCCTCTGCCTGCAGGGAAGGCAGCCTGGCACTCCAGGAGCATCATCTGAAGGGATTGGGAACTATTGATGGCTTCAGAACACAACTGAAGGGTTTTTCCTACCAATACAGTTTCCTTCCAAATGAGTGAAAGACAATGTGTTAAACAAATACCTGTCAGAGCAGCCGAGCTTACAGGATGATTTTTACAACGTTCCCTGCACTCACAAGGGAAAACTCTGGTGGAGTTGAAACAACCTTATAGCATAAGGTTTGTGTTCCCCTACACCCACGGCAGCTTCTGCTCCTGTTCCCACATTGCTGTGAACATCCTTGGGCTTGTACTGACTCAGCCACCCCTTGAACTGAAACAGAAGCTTTTCCTAAGAGACATTCCTTGGACACAAAGTGTTCTCCAGCATGGACAGAGCACTACAAAGCCCCACACCCACCACATACCTTTGCTCCTGAGGTTTCTTCCCTGGCTTGTCAGGAAAACTCTCAGGTACCTGTGGGTGGGTGTTCTGTTCTTTAGTCTTTACCCAGTTAAGACTAACATATTTTCAAAGTGTCTTGCATATATTACTATATTTTAAAACTTTACATTCTATGGTTTTATTATGTAATATTAAATGTCTTTAATTAAATTACATATTTATATTTATAATTTTAGTTTTATTATTTAATTTTAAAAGTTTTCTCCACAACCTCAAGTTAAATGTAGTTTTTTTGAGAGTCTGTGCCTTTCAGTATAGAAAATCTAAAATTCTCAGTATCTAGGACTCTAACAGAAGTGTTTTAAAAGATTCTTCTTAGAAGTTGGATCATCATTGTCCCTTGTGTGTTTAATTTATTCTGTGCAAAACTTCATTTAAAGGGAAAGTCTTCTGTTCTAGGTCATGAGATGGGGATTTTTGGTTACCATTTTAGTCCCCAGGGTTTTTTTGCTTGCGTGGGTGGGCTTTTAGTTTGAGGTTTCTGTCCTTTTTGCCCCTTTGGGTTTTTTGGGGGGTTGGAGTTTTTTTGTTTTGGGTTTTGGGTTTTGTTTTGTTGTTGTTGAAGGTTTTGTTTTGTGGAAAAGGTTTTTTTGTGCCTGAATCACTTATGGATCTAAAGCTTTTGCCTTCAGTGTATTCATAATATACATAAAAAATGTGTGTATCTGTGTGTATACACACACACACATACATATGAAGTATGAAGTTATTATATGTGTATATATATATATAAATNTATATATAAAATGTGTGTATCTGTGTGTGTACACACACACACATACATATGAAGTATGAAGTTATTATATGTGTATATATATATATAAATATATAAAGTTATATAATAAGTTATTCTCTTGTAACTTCCTCTCAACCGCTGCACTTATGGGCAGAAACTCTCATCCTTGGGCCCTGTAGTCTGCAGGATGAGCTGGTTTTCTGACTCTGTTTTTCTGTTCCCTATTCCCTGGTATCAGGCCCCATTCAGTGTCATTGGAATGATGGTGGCTGATATCTCAGCTGGTAGAAATACGGTTTGTGAGGGTCCAGCAGGTTGAAAAACATTATTGAGGTGGGGCTGGGTTTAGTCAGGACATTTGGAAAACCATCTGATGCATCAAGAAAAGATAAAGAACAGGACAAATGCATGGAGTTGATCCTGTGATCATTCTGACCATAGAATGTGCATTTTTCTCAGTGGCTTTCCACGGATTGTTCTTCCATGAGCTTTTTCATTCCTTTTTTAAACTCCTACAAATATCTGCCATCTGACCCTCCACATTACAGATCCACAGCTAATTATCATTTGTGGGAAGAGACAAGTTCTTTGGTGTATTCTGAACCTGCAACCCCACAGTTTTGTGTGGTGCTCTCCCATTCTTGTGTTAGAAGTGACATTGAGATATCATATCCCATCAACCTTCCCCAAACTGCTCAGCACTTTTCCTGCCTCTTTCCCAGACCCTTTGGCCTTCTCTGTTCCAGTGAGTTTGTGCCTGCCCAAAGCACCAGACAAAAATGCCATTTCAGCACTGAGGACTGTACTGCTGTCAATGGTTTCCTCTCCTGTGTGCTTTGTGATCCCTGGTCCCTCTGTTCTCTCAGTGCTTCTGGGTTAATGGTTGGACTCGATGATCNTTCTGTTCTAGGTCATGAGATGGGGATTTTTGGTTACCATTTTAGTCCCCAGGGTTTTTTTGCTTGCGTGGGTGGGCTTTTAGTTTGAGGTTTCTGTCCTTTTTGCCCCTTTGGGTTTTTTGGGGGGTTGGAGTTTTTTTGTTTTGGGTTTTGGGTTTTGTTTTGTTGTTGTTGAAGGTTTTGTTTTGTGGAAAAGGTTTTTTTGTGCCTGAATCACTTATGGATCTAAAGCTTTTGCTTTCAGTGTATTCATAATATACATAAAAAATGTGTGTATCTGTGTGTATACACACACACACATACATATGAAGTATGAAGTTATTATATGTGTATATATATATATAAATATATAAAGTTATATAATAAGTTATTCTCTTGTAACTTCCTCTCAACCGCTGCACTTATGGGCAGAAACTCTCATCCTTGGGCCCTGTAGTCTGCAGGATGAGCTGGTTTTCTGACTCTGTTTTTCTGTTCCCTATTCCCTGGTATCAGGCCCCATTCAGTGTCATTGGAATGATGGTGGCTGATATCTCAGCTGGTAGAAATACGGTTTGTGAGGGTCCAGCAGGTTGAAAAACATTATTGAGGTGGGGCTGGGTTTAGTCAGGACATTTGGAAAACCATCTGATGCATCAAGAAAAGATAAAGAACAGGACAAATGCATGGAGTTGATCCTGTGATCATTCTGACCATAGAATGTGCATTTTTCTCAGTGGCTTTCCACGGATTGTTCTTCCATGAGCTTTTTCATTCCTTTTTTAAACTCCTACAAATATCTGCCATCTGACCCTCCACATTACAGATCCACAGCTAATTATCATTTGTGGGAAGAGACAAGTTCTTTGGTGTATTCTGAACCTGCAACCCCACAGTTTTGTGTGGTGCTCTCCCATTCTTGTGTTAGAAGTGACATTGAGATATCATATCCCATCAACCTTCCCCAAACTGCTCAGCACTTTTCCTGCCTCTTTCCCAGACCCTTTGGCCTTCTCTGTTCCAGTGAGTTTGTGCCTGCCCAAAGCACCAGACAAAAATGCCATTTCAGCACTGAGGACTGTACTGCTGTCAATGGTTTCCTCTCCTGTGTGCTTTGTGATCCCTGGTCCCTCTGTTCTCTCAGTGCTTCTGGGTTAATGGTTGGACTCGATGATCTGAGAGGTCTTTTCCAACCTCAGTGATTCCATGATTCCATGCACAGCACAGTTACTTTGTGCTCAGGAGTCTAAGCAGCAAAATCCTTTCTAAACAGCAAAATCTAGTTTTTCCCCCTCTTCTAGTGGTGTTTCCTTTTCTTATCCTACCAAAACTAGGTTTTAACCAATTTCCCACACTTTCTGAAGGGACTCTGGATCAGGAGGGGTGGTTCCTCACTGAGCTGATTTTCTCTCTGGGACCAGAGATCTGGCAGAACATCTTTTTAAAAGCCTTGGGCTGCATTCTGAGGACAGAGCTCCTTCTTTCCCTGTGGGATCCCTCCTACAGAAGGAGCACCCCAACCCTGCCTCCCCTGCATGCAGGAGCTGAGCTCTCCTTGCTGCTCTAACGATTCAGTGAGGTAACAATATTGTTGTAGTGATATTAATTAGAGCCCCTCGAATGATATCAGTGCCCAGGGCTCGCTGAACAGCAGTTTAAGCTGGGGGTGTTCAGAACCAGGTGCTCAAGGGCTCCTGGAGGTTTTACATCTGCAGGCGTCCAACATCAGCCCCGGAGCTGCTTCTTGAGCACTTTGATGGCCTCGGGAGCCTGTGCTGAGCTTCTGCTTTAGATCCCTGGTAACATACCCCAGTTTCCTTCTTTATCCCAGCAGTTCTGCCTGCTGAGCTGCTTTCTCAGCAGTGGCTGGAACTTGGACTTGACTGTCAATCTCCAGTGCAAGCAAGCCTTACTTCAGTCACACAGATCAACACGGCACTGTTCAGTCTGGGCTGCAAGAGGCCAAAAAAATCCTCTTGCTGGGACCTGGATGCTGGGCAGGCACTGCCCAGGCTCCCCAGGGAATGGGCACAGCCCCAAGGCTGCCACAGCCCCAGGAGCGTTCAGACAACGCTCCCAGGGAGGCCCAGGGTGGGATTGTTGGGGGGTGTGTGCAGGGCCAGGAGCTGGGCTCTGATCCTTGTGGGTCCCTTCCAGCTCAGGATATTCCATGATTCTGATTATTTTCCATGAGGGGAATTCTGCTTTCCTGCATTCACTGCTCATGGGGAGAAGGATGCACTGCCCAATTCAGTGCTTACACCTGAAAAAGTTTGTCCAGCTGCTCCTCGGTGAGGTTTGTGGAATGAAAGAAGACACTGACTGCATTTTCTTGCTGGCAATGGACTATAATGAGCTGCATTTGCCGTCACAGAGGCTGGCAAGTTTCATTTGTTAAAGGATTATTCACCCTTTTCCCTCCTGTGAACGGGTCTGGTCCCAGGGAAGGATGTGCTGAAGAACAACACAAATGCAGGAACTCGTGGAATCATGGAACCATGGAACCATGGAATGGTTTGGGCTGGGAGGGATCTTAAAGCTCATCCAGTTCCACCCTAGGGACACCTTCCACTAGACCAAGTTGCTCCACCCTGGTCTTGGACACTTCCAGGGAAAATGCATTCTGAGGCTGCTCTAATAAGAGACAACTTAGTTGAGAGAGGAGGAGGCACTGAAAAATTCCTTTATAAATCCAGACCAGAAGTGAGGCTCCTTCATACTCAGATCCCAGCTCTGAGATTTAGGCTCCATTGGCACCTTCCTCTGGGCATGGAATCGTTGTGCTGCATCATCCACTGGTCTCTGGAAAGAAAATGAGCCTGTGTGTGAAACCACTTATTCCATAGCATCAGAAGACTTGGGAAAGGGTGAGGTGCTCCATGTTTTCATGCTGTCCCCAGTTTTTCCTGCTGAGTCTGCCCCGAAACACTCCTGGCAGGACCTATGGGACCCCATCCCACAGCAGGGAAAGGCACAGCTGGGGATCTCTGGTGCCTGGGGGACACACACAGCTCTGAGGGGTGGACAAACAGCTCCATGGGATGGGATGGGATGGGATGGGATGGGATGGGAT
>VZRH01008198.1:78479-99043 GCA_013397555.1 Urocynchramus pylzowi
GGGATGGACACACAGCTCTGTGGGGTGGGATGGGATGGGATGGACACACAGCTCCATGGGGTGGGATGGGATGGACACACAGCTCCGTGGGATGGGACAAATGCATCCCAAGGCATAGCAAGAACCAGTTGGAATCATTGCAAGAATCTTCTCTGTCATTTCTGAAAGGTCATGGCAAAAAAGGAATTTCCTGAAAAATAAACCTCAGCATCTCACCCATCTTCCAGAGGAAATTCAAGAGGAAGTTTGGGAACTATGAGCAAGTCAGCCTCACCTCAGTCCCTGGGAAAGTCCTGGAAAAGGATCCCCACGAAAGCATTTTATAGCCATATACAGGAAAAGAAGGTGACTGGGGCAGCCAGCAGGGCATTGTTAAGGAAAGATGCAAGGAAAAGTGTAAAAAAAAGCTTTTTTTATTATTTCCCTTTCAATTTAGAGTTCTGTTCTGTGCTTTAATGCATCTCCAGTCCAAGAGGAATGTTTCCCTTTGCACTCACTGATAGGAAATAGCTCTTGAGAGCCTCTTTAACCTTTGTCAGGAAATTTCAGCTCATTTCCCACAAGTGACAGGATAAGATTGCCCTCGTGTGGCTTACAAGAAAAATAAAGGCAGGAAAATAAAATAATAAAATAAAATAAAATAAAATAAAATAAAATAAAATAAAATAAAATAAAATAAAATAAAATAAAATAAATTGTTTGGCAAACTCTGGTTCTTGCTGTCCTTCTCACAGACATTGCTCCTTCCATCATTTTATTATTTTGTATTCATTGAGAGAGCTGCACCTCAGGGAAGACATGCAACAGCTGCTGTGATTCCAGAGAGGACAAGTGTCCCTGGAGGGACAGACAAATAAGAAAGGACCAAAAAAAAATAAGCAGAATATAGATATGATTGAGGTAAGGATGAAAACAGTCCTTGGATTTGTAGGGAATTGATAAAAGATAACACAGCTGCCCCATCCCTGAGAGTGTCCAAGGCCAGTTTGGACGGGGCTTGGAGCAGCCTGGGACAGTGGAAGGTGTCCCTGCTCAGGACAGGGGTAGAACAAGATGAGCTTTGAGGTGTTCCTTTCAACCCACCCATTCTGGGATTCTGGGATTCTATGAACTGCAGTAAAGGGTTGATTCAAAGAGAAAAGGTTTCAATAACAGATATGGTGAAACTTTGGACATTTATGAGGAAATTGTAGAATTTCCCAGGTCTGTCAGGCATAAGAACGAGTCAGACAAGCACCCCCCAGGAACAACCTGGAAAGAATTGCTTCTGCTTTTGTAGGAAAATGTAAACCTGTAGTACAATGTAAATCTGTGTGGATCAAAAGAGGACACAGATCTATCAATTGATGGATCTACAGATAGATCTGTAGATCACCACAAATCTGGATCAATAGATTTGCAGCTCACTATAGATCTGTCTGGATCAGAAGATCTGTGGCCCAGCAGCCGTGTGAGCTGCCCTGGTTTCACAGGGATACATCTCCTGTAGCTCCTGGTGGCACTTGCACCCTCTGTTTCTGCCCTTTCACTCCTAATGCACTGAACCAAGAAAGCAAAAGCCACCCACAGAGCTGCACATTCCAAATGTGAGCTCTGGAATCAGACCAGAGGATCCCAGTCCATGGCAGGGGCTGGAACAAGATGGTCTTTAAGGTCCCTTCCAACCCAAACCATTCTGTGATTCTGTCTCTGTGTCTGGTGTACAAAGAATCACAGAACATCCTGAGCTGGAAGGGACCCACCAGGATCATCCAGTCCAACTCCTGGCCCTGCACAGACACCCCAACAATCCCACCCTGTCCAAAGGCTCCTGGAGCTCTGACAGCCTTGGGGCTGTGCCCATTCCCTGGGGAGCCTGGGCAGTACCAGCACCCTCTGGGGGAAGAGCCTTTCCTGATATCAGCCTAAACCTCCCTGACAGAGCTCCAGCCTTCCCTGGGTCCTGTCCCTGGTCACAGAGCAGAGATTGTAGCTGTCCCTCTCCACACTCCAATCTTTACAAATTTACTGTACAAATCCCTTCCTTCACTTTCCTCTGCCTTAGGTGCCTCTGTCACCAGCCCAGGGATTTTCTCTCTCCCAAGACTCTTTCTAGCTAGAGGCTGTTCTGATCTTGTGTTCTGGAGAGACATCTGTGACCCAGGTGTGGGACATGCCCACCCACAGCAGGGCCCCAGAGGATCCCCACAGGGAGGGGTGGTGTCCATGGGACTGCTGTGACCCACCTGGGGACAGCAGGCACAGCTTCTGTAGGCAGCTTCTGGAACACCCAGAGATTATGTCACAGTCCTGTACAGAGCTTTATCAGGTAATAAACTTGACAATCCTCAGCCCAACTGCCAGAGTGTTGCTGGAATGGATTTGTTATTTTTATGAAGGAGAAGATGAAAGGCTGGTAGAAGGCCCCAATAACCTGGATACCACCTGACTGTACACCCATAAAACTTCACCACAAAGGAGAGTATTTTGTACCTGGCCCTATGTTGGTTTTGAGTGATCCAGCCTCAGGAACCAGGATGTGCAATTGCCCCTATTTCACAGAGAACAAACATCATTCTTGCCATAAACTCTTTGAGGCAGGCACCGTTCCACTTGCATTTATTTGTCCAGGCTCTTTCCCAAGCCAGCTCCTGACATCCTGTACTCACAAACCCCACAAGTAACTCTCAGATACAGTCCCTGTCTAATTTAACTGAGGGCTCTTTTTTGATGCTGCTTCTTGTGGGGAGCTGCAGAATCTGGGCCCCCAACAAAGGCAAGGCTGCCACAGGCCCACCAGGTTCAGCAACACTGAGTGTGTATCTCCAGCAGCTGCACATCAAGCCAGTAGCTGCTCCTGGATCTTCCCCATTGACCCCTCCAGACTCCAAAATCTCTCCTGCAGCTGGCCAGTCCCCCCTCCCAGTGCCTCTGGCAGTCAAATCCCCTGGTTCTCACACCTCACACACCTGCAGACTCCTGGCTCCCAAGGCTCTTACCCAGCTGGTCAGCTCCTCTGGCTGGACACTCCCTGGGATCACATCCCCACACACCCACACAGCTCCAGCCCCTGGCACACCAGCCTTCCACCCACAGTCCCACTCCAGGGGGGCTCTCAGACCTCCCTGCAGAGGGAATAAACAGTTCCTGACCCAGGAAAGGATATAGGAATGGAGGTTAATGAGGAGGCAGGTCACAGTGTGCTGATCAGGATCAGGATCACACTACCCAGTAAGCTCTTTACACAGCACTGGCCACTCTTTCCCCTTACCCTTATTTTTTTTTCCCTGTGTTTGTCTCTCTCCTAATTCCATCAACCCCTCTATTTCCCCACCTTTTCTTCCTCTCCTGAACATCTTATAGTAAATCTAATGGGATCCTGAACTTGCCTTCCCATGAACTTCAGAATGTTTCCTACATCCCTATACAGGGAGAGAGAGAAGAGAGGAGAGAAAATTCTGTTGGACTCATGACAACAGATTTCACACCTGGACTACAGAATTGTGGAATATCCTGAGCTGGAAGGGACCCACAAGGACCATCCAGTCCAACTCCTGGTTCTGCACAGACCTCACAAGAATCCCACCCTGTGCCTGAGAGCGCTGTCCAAAGGACCTTAAAGCTCATCCCATTCCACCCTAGCTATGGGCAGGGACACCTTCCACTGTCCCAGGCTGCTCCAAGCCCCAATGTCCAGCCTGGCCTTGGACACTGCCAGAGATCCAGGGGCAGCCACAGCTTCTCTGGGCACCCTGTGCCAGGGTCTCACCACACTCACAGGGAGGAATTCCTTCCCACTATCCCATCTATCCCTGTCCTCTGGCAGTGGTAAGCCATTCCCTGTGTCCTGTCCCTCCATCCCTTGTCCCCAGTCCCTCTCCAGCTCTCCTGGAGCCCCTTTAGGAACTGCAAGGGACTCTGAGCTCTCCCTGGAGCTTTCTCTTCTCCAGGTGAACATCCTCAGCTCTCCCAGCCTGGCTCCAGAGCAGAGGGGCTCCAGCCCTTGGAGCATCTCCGTGTCCCTCAGAGGCCTTTCTTGACTGGCAGTGACAAACCAGGTTTTGGTCACACCTTCCACATGACATGCCTGAGATGCCCAGAGTTAACATGGGACAGTCCCTTGGCACAATCTATTTTCTTCCTGGAACAAAGAAGAGAATTCTCTGTGTGATGTTGTGTGAATTCCCCGCTTTCTGGTGATGAGTTATCTCTGCTCTTGACTTATCAGGGTTCAGACCTTTCACCCTCCCCAAAAACAACCTGTTCAGCAGTTGGATTGCTGGAGTGGCACCTTTGTTATTCCTGCCAGTTCTGTTTTGTTCTCTGTGCCTTTGTGTGTTTGCTCAGCCACATCTGTTCCTGCCATCACAAGAGCTCTGTGAAGGTCTGAGTCAAGAAGAGATCAAAGAGAAGGAGCAGCTTTAGAGCACACAAAGGCGAATGACACCAGACAAGGGGAATTTAGCGAAATGATTGGGCAACAGGTTCAGAATATTCATAAATATTTCTTTTCCACCTACAAATATGCACCACACTTGGTATAAGCTGCAAAATTTTTTTTTTAAAAAAATCTTCCAGAGGTATTAAAAGCCAAGCAGTTCATAAGCAAACTGAGACATGGATCCTTGAAGGTGTCAGAGAAGTGTCACTGGATGTGCCTTTCTGAAAGATCTGGAAACAACAGACTCTCCCATGATTAACCTGTTCCTCGCAGTTGCCCCCCTCACCCTTTTCTTCCCCCCTTTCCCAGATGAAAGAAGTTCATCTCCCTCCACCTGATGTGCCACAGACCCCTCACTACCTCGGTCACTCTGCACCGGATTTTCCAGGTTTTTTCCCCAGGTATCACCCAGGAGAGGGGTTGGGCTTCTATCAGGAGATATCAAAAAATCAAAATTGCCTGGGGTAAATCACCTGAGTAACAATTCAGGCCCCTGCTGGGAAACACCAAACTGTGGGGTATTTGCTATTAAAGCAGCTGAATGCTATCAGGAATATTGGGATTCATTGTGTCACCTCATTCACTGGGACAGCAAAGCAGAATATTTACTGGTCTGGTCAAAAAGTGTCTTACTATGACAGGACTGAAAACAGCAATAAAATACTTTTATCATTAATTCTGATTCCAGTGCCTGATAATGAAATATCCCAGGCAGAGGAGAACATGGTATTTGTCTTTCAGACTCCTGGAAAAAAAATTAAATAAAAAAAAAATTAAGATCCTGGAAAGATCTAAGAGTATTCCTATCCCAGTGATGACAGTTTTTATCAGAATATGCCAGTGATGCAAAATATTTAATGCAGATTCTCCTTGGCTGTGCCGTTGCTTTTATGGCCTTTTTATTGCTTTTAAACCAAATCACGTCATTGCTGGTACTTTCTCTGACCCTTAGTTAAAATGTTACCCCAAGGACAATCCCATCTTTGTGTGTCAGTGCTTGCTGAGCACTCTGGGACCTTTGAATTTGCATGGGGTGGGAGCAGAGCCCCACCCAGGGATGACAGCAACCCCATCAACATTGCCCCTAATCCTGCTGCATTTTTTCCATGAAAAGCACTGAAATTTCCTCAAAAAAAAAAATTCATTTGAAATTAGCAAAAGCTTCTGCTCTTCTATTTCCTAGATGGGGGCAAGTCAAAAAATCACTGATATTGAACAAAAAGACAAAAAGAAGGGTGAGTGAGAACTGAAATGGGCTTCTCAGAGAGGCTGTGGAGTCCCCATCCTTGGAGACATCCAAAAATCATCTGGAAACAGTCCTGGTCACTCAGGGCACAGGGAGGTGGGACTGGATCAGCCCCAGTGTCCCTTCCAACCTCATCCACTCCAGGATTCTGTGAAGAAATGGGTTTGAGCCTTCATATTTTTGAGCATTTTAAAGGAAGGAAATGTTTTTGCTGGTAAAACAAGTTCTTCTCCTGCTTGCCTCGAATTCTGCCTGGATTTTTCCATTTAGAGAAAATAAAAAAGACCAAAAAAGAGGGAAAAAATTAAGACAAAAGAAAAAAAATAAAGGATAAACAAACAGAAATTCTGAAATACAGGAAGAATATGGGCAAACCATGAAGTGATAATGGCAAGAGGGTGGGAAGACAGAGGTTGATGGGAATAGAAGCAGATGGACACAAAATGTCTGGATAGAAGGGATACAGGAGTGGGACTAGAGGGTAATGTGGGTGGGAATTGGAAAGAAACCATGGATTAGGATTTTAATAGGATCTAAAGCTCGTTGGTTGAGAACACTGGCGGCTAGAAGAGGGAGTCAAAATATGAGAAATATGTAGAAATTATAACTTTTAAACTAAGAAAGAATTATCAGAAGGGAATTTTGAGCTTCAGGAGAATAGAGGGAGAAATGGGCAGGGAAATCCCACAAGGACCAAGAAAGTCATGGGGAGGAATGAGAAGAATAATGAAAGCTGGGGAAAGAGCCACATTATAGAATCAAGGAGAGGAAGAAAAACCAACCCAAACTCCAAAAATTAAAGGAAGGAGTCTGGGGGTCGTGCCAATATGAAGGACCAGAACTGGCAGCCAAGAAGAGAATACAAGGATGTATCAGGCAAAGCCTGGATGAGGCAGAAATTTGAAAGAGCTTAGCAGAGTGAGAACAAAGGTAAGAGAAATCTGGGGGGAAAGGTGAGGCAAATTTAGGGGAGAACAGGTACAAAAGTCTGTGCAGCCAGTATAAGTGAGAAAAGGGGAAATGCCACCTTCCTGATAACTGTGGACATCAAAACACAGAATTACACAGTGACAAAGGGACAAGGGAATCAGGGGATGTGAGTGGTAAATGCTGAACACAGGGAAGAACTGTCAGTCTCTGCATTATCCAGCACTTCAAGGAGGTCTTGGAATTACAGAACTGATGGAATTTGTCATCTCAGTGCTCAACATCTGGGAAAAAACTCCATTGTTGGAAGTTGGCAATAAAGGAGTGTTATTTATGCTGAGGTTCAGGCCTGGGGGTGTCAGGGCAGTACAGACCACACTGCCCTTCCTATGGGTCAGAAGAGAAGAGGGAATGATTCAGAAAGGATTCATAGATTATAAAGCCTAAAAAACCCCTCTGCATGTGCCCAGAGGGGTTTGGCACGTGAACTGGGATTTGGTATGTGCTGGAGAAAGCTGTGCATGTGTTAAGGAGGAGTTCGTGTGTGGTTAAAGGATGTGGATGTCAAGTCTGTGTTTAAGAAAGATAATTCAGGCAATCCTTGAATTAGCAGATGCTCAATCTCCCTTCCAAGCTGCTCATTATTTAATCACACACTCTGAAAGGAAATGGTGTCTAAAACTCTGAATTTACCCACCTACCATTTTGTTACACCCCTGACATAAAATTCCCCTTTTTATCAATCAGCTTTCCCTCTGTGCAAACCTCCCCCTGTGTCAGGGAGTTCTCTCGTCCTGGCTAAAGTAACTTATGTATATCCTACTGCTGCACACATTCCATGGGCAGAATCACCCAAGGAAGAGCAGCTTTGGGCAGAGCTGCCAGCTGTGACTGCTGTCCTCATGGACAGCTTCTTGCTCCTACCTCTGTTCAGTGCTTCTACTCCAGAATTTCTTCTGAAGATCCAATCTAAATTGCTGAGGGCCATTCCCCCTCATCCTGTCTCTGCCTGCTCTCATAAAAAGCTCAAGCTCTTCATTAGAAGAGCAAAGGACTTTGTTCCAAAAGTGAATGTTTGCCACCATGATCATGAAAAGCCTTTGAAATCTTTATCCCATTTTTTTCCTTGGAACTCAGCCCTAAATCTCCTTTTAATTTCTCCCCCACACCTTGCTGCTGTACCCAGTTTAGTACACAGCAGCAGGAGAGTAGGAAGTTCCTTTTTCTCCCTTCCCAGCTGTACAATCTCTCTCCTGCAGCCCTGAGTTATCACCTCATATCAACAGAACTGGTTTGCACATGTTCTCATGAGCAAAGGGTGCAGATAAATTTGTGCTGCTCAGTAGGGGCACTCCTGTTGTGCTACCAGAAGTACCCTATAAATTTGAGCAAATTCTCCCAAATAATTTAAAAAGACATCACAGAAAATTATACATTAGTGTTGTTTATGGTTTTTCCCTATTAAAACAATGTTAGTTCCTTAAAGGAGCACAAATGTACAGAATAACAGATATGGGCATGGGCAAGTCCTAAACTCCAAAATTACACTAAAACTGTCCTGGGTCAGCACAGCCTGTATATGCTTAAAACCTGATTCTAGAACTGCACATCTGGGCATTCCAGGACATTGGATGAGAATTCAGAACCAAGGCCAGGGCAGCTGGAGTAGTCAAGACTGACGTAAGGAATCCCCTTACAGCTGTCCTGTCAAGTAAGAAATAGGGGTTTACACATATGACATTACTTTTCTAACATCAGTTCTGGATTTAGGCACCAGGTTCCTGGGATAAGGGTGCATTTTTGGAGCATTGGCTGCCCTATAGAACTTGATTGCTGAGTTGAGGGCTCCAGATAGAGATAATAATTCAAGAGTTACAAGTAGGAGAGAAAAATTGTGAATCTGTGATACAGACTTGTGTTCCTTACAGGCTTCTGGGAAAGGGGCTCAGCCTGGAGAAAAGGAGGCTCAGGNCTACACCCTCACAGCTGTCCTGTCAAGTGAAATAGGGGTTTACACATTTGACATTACTTTTCTAACATCAGTTCTGGATTTACACACCAGGTTTATGGGATAAGGGTGCATTTTTGGAGCATTGGCAGCCCTATAGAACTTGATTGCTGAGTTGAGGGCTCCAGATAGAGATAATAATTCAAGAGTTACAAGTAGGAGAGAAAAATTATAAATCTGTGATACAGACTTGTGTTCCTTACAGGCTTCTGGGAAAGGGGCTCAGCCTGTAGCAAAGGAGGCTCAGGAGGGACCTTGTCGCTCTGCACAACTCCTGACAGGAGGGGACAGCCGGGGGGGTCGGGCTCTGCTCCAGGGAACGGGGACAGGAGGAGAGGGAACGGCCTCAGGCTGGGCCAGGGCAGGCTCAGGGTGGGCACCAGCAGGAATTTCCCCATGGAAAGGGGGCTCAGGCACTGGAACTGCCCAGGGAGGGTTGGAGTTCCCATCCCTGGAGCTGTCCAAGGAACACCTGGACGTGGCACTCAGTGCTCTGGGCTGGGGACACGGTGGGAATCAGACACAGGGTGGACTCGATGATCCTGAGGGGCTTTTCCAGCCTCAGTGATGCTGAGATTCTGTGACCACAAACTGGTTTAAGTTCAGGAGACTATTAAATCATATCTTTTATTCAGGGAAGCCCCAGACATGAAACACCTTATATGAGGAGAAAGCACATAAACAAGAATATCCTAAAAAACAAAACCCAGCAATAACATTTTTTAAAAATCCAAATTATCCCTAGCTTTTATTTCCTATACAGCACATAAACATGTGCAGATCCTTTCTTCACAATCTTGCCACCAATAAATAAAATAACAAGCAATGCTTTCATTTCAACATGATTCCAGCACTGCAGTTTGGAATTCCTTCCTCCTAAAGGGAGTTTAAAGAATCTCAATACACAACCAGGGAAAAATTCCTGTGCTCCTCTACACCCATTCCCTAAATCAACAGCAATCAGTACAAGGAACAGGCTGATTTCTGGCTGTCAAAGTGTTCCTGAACACCAGGAATTCATCTTGAGTTACTTGTTGCAGTTCTGCTATAAACTCAGAGATGTCACCTGCAGACAGGTGAAAGGGAAAGGAATCCAACACACTGGGAATGAGAGCTGAGAAAGGGGATAACCCAGTGCTGCTGTTGTGTGTTCATGAGGCCAAATCACAGACAGATATTAAATATTAAATCTTCATAATTAGACATTAAATATTAGCTATTAAGTTTTAGATGTTAAATATTAGACACTAACATTACCTACTAAAAGGCTGCTGGAAGTACTGAGTTTCACCCAGCATGTTCAAACCCAGGCAAAATAGTGGGAAATGAAACCTAGGGCATTTCCATTCCAGTGACACCCAACTCCTGCAGCACTGGAACCTCTCAGAGGAGTCCCAGCTTCCTTGCTGGCAGATCTGCTCTGCTGGTGGCACCTGATCCAGGTGCTGCAGGACTGCAGGGATGTCCCCATGAGCTCTCAGCTGCAGTTTGGTTGCAGTGGGCTGCCGTGGGAGATGAAATTGATGGGTGAAAGTACATGATCCTGCTGTAGAAATGCACAAATTTTCCAGCTGGACGTGTCTTCCGTGGGTTCTCCCACCTTCTCAGAAGCAGATGGTGCAGGCAGCATTGGCACAGATCTCTCTCAGGTTGTCCTCAGCAGCCAGTCCAGGAGGAAGGAGGGATTCAGTTGGTGCCAGGAGAGCAGAGACACCTGCCAAAGTATTTGGACACTCCTTCCCATTCCTGTTTTATTATTTTGAAGTTCTTTGAAGCTACCTCTGTTCTAAGTAAAATTAGCTTGTGCTAAAACTGGCTTAAGGAATTAAATCAAAGCTGAATTCATTGGGATGGGAATATCTGGAGACAAGAGGATGGGGAGCATTTCTTCCTAAAGTGTCCCTTATACTGGACAATAGATAAATGCAATATAATAGCATAAAAAGCAAATGCTGCTGCAGCAGCAGCAGGCCAGGGGTCAGGGGCAGCCTCACCTGTGCTGGGGCAGCAGCTGGACCCAATGGTCTCAAAGGGCTTTTCCAGCCTCAGGGATTCCATGGGGCATTCAGGGACTGACCTGGCTGCACAGACAGGCACTACAAGCAGTTACACATAGATTATACTGCCATGAGCCAGAGAGCCTCAGGAGTAGTCTGAGGTATATTACAATATTGGCTTTTTGCAAATATTAAAATGGATTTTATATGTATGATGTTAAAGTAACTTTGTTATAAAGATACAGTTTTTATTTCTGTTGTTAATTAAGCTTAGTGAAATAGCTGATATAAGTATGCTTGTGTTAAAATGCCTGCTTGGATGGGACAACATCCCATGAACACAGGATGAGGACACCTGTACAGATTTGCCAACTATCAGCACTCACCGTCTGAAGACAGTGTGGAGCAAGGCCCAAACTGGAAGTGATAAAGAGGAGCCAAACCCACAGGCAAGAAGCAGGCATAGTCTAAAAAGGCAGACCCGAGGAGGGGCCATGTAAAATAGCTTATGGAATATGTAAACTATTTTATGGATATGCATAAGTATCTATGAATATGCAACAGGCTGATGTAAGGGAAAAGGTATTTAAGGAGTATCCCCAAAGGTGATGGGGTGGTTTTGGCTGAGTGCCAAGAGGCACTCAGCCGTAATAACCTTTGCTCTACGATCCTTGTCTCCTAATGTCCTTTATTAAACTTGTTTAATGTTTCACAGGAGGGTGAACGTGTTTTTCACACAAGGGCTCCCGTCAGAAATGGTTCGCTGTGCCCAGGATAAATCCCCCTGCAGGCCGCCGCCTGTCGCCGCCCTGCTCCTCCTGCCCGCTCCGGCTGAGTCACCGCCCTCGGCCCCGGGCCGGGAAGCACCGCGGCGAGATCGCGCTACAAGCTGGGGTCAGGGCTGGCTTCAGGGGGAAAGACACCTTCCTGAGGAGAGGGGCTCCCTTCTGAAGAGACAGGCTCCCTTCTGAGGAGAAGGGCTCCCTCCTGAGGACTGAGGCTCCCTCCTGAGGAGACAGGCTCCCTCCTGAGGACAGAGGCTCCCTTCTGAGGACAGAGGCTCCCTTCTGAGGAGACAGGCTCCCTCCTGAGGACTGAGGCTCCCTCCTGAGGACTGAGGCTCCCTCCTGAGGAGAGGGGCTCCCTCCTGAGGAGACAGGCTCCCCTCTGAGGAGAGAGGCTCCTTCCTGAGGAGACAGGCTCCCTTCTCAGGAGACAGGCTCCCTTCTCAGGAGAGAGACTCCTTCCTGAGGAGACAGGCTCCCTTCTGAGGAGAGAGGTTCCTTCCTGGGGAGACAGGCTCCTTCCTGAGGAGAGAGGTTCTACCTCCGTTCTTTGTCCTTCCCCAAGAGCAAGCCTAGCGTTCCGCCATGATGGGAAGGACGGCTCATTCACCCGCCCGGGCCGCCCTCTTGGGAGTGGTGTAATTTCCTGTACACTGTCACCATCTTGAGTGTGGCGCCGCGAGTTTCTTCCTGATGCACCATCTTGAGTGTTGGGACAAGTGAGTGCCATCGCGGTCGCCATCTTGAGAGTGGAATGACGCCAGTTCCTGCACCGCCACCATCCTGCGTGACTTGTCACCTGACTTCTCGCAGCCGCAGCCTAATGGCACCTGGCAACCGCGCCGCTGCTCCGTGCGCTCCCTGCAACCCTCGACCGACACTGCCACCACAGCCGGGACCCGCGCCTGATGCTCCCACGCTGCTCCCGGGCACCGCGCGGGCGCCAGGGCCGGCGGGAGACGGCGGCAGGCGCGGAAAGTGCCGCTGCGGCGGCCCGATGAGACACTGCGCGTGCGCGCGTTTCAGAGTTGCAGTACCGCTTTTGGTCTGCGGGCGGGGCGAGGGAGCCGTTCGTGCGCGCTGCCTTGCTGCAGTACCGTCTTCGGCCTGCAGGTGGTGGCCCCGAGCCGTCGAACACGCCGCGCATGCGCAGCGCCCCGTGCCCGGCGCAGGCGGCAGCAGCGCTCGGGGCCCAGGCGGGACCTCGGGCTTGGTGTTCCAGGGTGCACAAAGAACTCCTGAGCACACAGAGCTGCTTCCTTGGGCTCATCTTTACTGCCTTTTCTGCCCCCTGCCTAGCGGGGGCACAGGCGGCCAGGAAGGGTTAATTCTGTCACACGGGAGAAATCCCTGCAGCAGGGCTGCTCTGTCACCTGGGGACACTGCCACTGCCTGAGGGAAGGGAAGGGAAGGGNAGTAATATATTTAGACATGAATGTACTATGCTATTAGTATTCCCTGTTCAGTGAGGTTAATCTCTTGGGAGAGGGAGAGAGGGAAGGGAAGGGAAGGGAAGGGAAGGGAAGGGAAGGGAAGGGAAGGGAAGATGCCAGCTTGGCGAGAGGGTGCAGCAAGAAAGCAGAAGTCTGGGAATGGGACAGAGAAAGACAGAAAAGACAGGGACGAGAAAAAGGAGAGAGGAGCAGCAGTGGAAGGGAAGGGAAGGGAGTAGGAGAGAGATAAAGAACCACAGAACCATTTAGGTTGGGAAAGAACTCTGAGATGATCCAAGTCCAAGCATCACCCCAGCACTGCCAAGTCCACCACCAAGCCACCTCACATGAAGGCAGCACCACCTTTCCCACCTGGGGAATTGTGCCTGGAAGCACAGGAGAGAGGAGGACAGACAAAAAGAGGCAGTGGGAGGCAGCCAGGGAAAGGAAAATGAGGACTGGGTGCCAGGATGGAGATGAAGAAAATAAAATGAATGGGCAGCACAACACAGAGGAATTAAAAAATAATAGGGGCAGGGAACAGGACAGAAAGATACAGTAGGATAAAATGGTACAGAGAGCAGGACAGAGCAACAGAGAATAAAGAACGGGGATCATGAAGGAAGCATGGAGATCAGGTAAAAGGACAGCACAGAAAAGAAGGACAGACCGATAAAAGGGCAGAGCAACAGGGAAAGGCTGTCAAGGAGGAGGACCCTGAGCCAGAATGAGAACCTGAGGGGCAGTGATATAAATCCATTTTCATATTTACAAAAAGCCAATATTGTAATATGTACCTATAACACTAGGATTGGCTGAACCTCTGACTGCTGAGATGCTCAGATGCTGGTCCAGGTGCACTACACAACTGCAGCTGGTGGCGAGCCTCCACTCCTGTGTGTGTGGGTTTATCATTTGGAAAAGGTACAGGACAGAATATCTGAGATGGAGGGAAGAGAGAAAACGAGAAAGTAAGAAGAAGTAAGAGACAAAAGACAAGAGAGAGTAAAAGGGGCAAAGCAAAGAGGAAAGAGAAGAAAAGAGAGAGAGGTGGAGAGAGAGCAGGACAGAGATGGCTAAGAGAGAGGGAGACTGAGAGGCAGGGGAGCAAGCAAAAGAGACAGGGAGAGACCCAGGCAACATCAACACACAACACAAACAAAAAAGAGTAAATCACAGCAAAGAAAGAGGGAACAAAAAGAAAAATCTTTATTACAACTTCATAGCATTACTTATTTTCAGTTACATTTCCTCAGATACACTTCTGTGCAGCTTAGTCATGTGAGAAACACAGCTCACTATTTAAAATTTTTATAAAAGTTTATTAAGGGATAAAATCCAGCGCTGGGATGCTGGGCTATTTGCCAAAAGCACACAGTTAACTTAGCACCATGTTCTCTATATACTGTTACATTACAAGGGGTAAATGCATATTCATACAAGTTTATACATATTCAAACATTCCTTTGAGTTTAGATGTTCTTTTGCTTGGTTTTAACCTTTGACTTGTCTTCCTGCCATCTTGTAGATTAAACTAGTATATTTTATTTCTTCTTCTGATTCCATCCTTTTGTATTTTGACTCCCTGATAATGAGGGTCAATAAATTCTTCCCTTTTTTGGTGCTCTGGTTTTTGTTTCCATTATCTTGTCTTTTAGATAAGATAAGATAAGATAACCGAATGTGGGAACTGATTTTCCTGAATGTGGGAAATAACCTAATTATTTCACACCATTTTCTGAGTTAGTTACATGAAAAAGCATTTTAACATTTCACAGTCTCTATTGTACTGTGGTCTAAGATAGTACATATTACACTACTATTTATAAAAGCTCTACAGTGTATGCATAAACTGACAGATTATACTATATCAAAAGCAGTGATTACAAGTTGTACTATATCAGGATTTTTGTGATGAATAATACCTTGCAAAGCAGAAGTTAATACATAAATGCAAAAGCTAATAACTATATTTGTTATTTATATCAGTCATTTGAGAATAAAATTTGACATCAGTTTCAATACAGATTAATGCAAGAGCACAGAGTGACAGGACAAAAGGGAATGGCTTCTAACTGGTAGAAGTTTTCACAGAAGCTCTAATTTGCTAAATGTGCTACTTCTACCTCAAAGAGGAACATTATTAAATCTTGCAGGGCTGGTGAGGGCAAACTGGGAGGGTGTTGGTGGCAAGTGGGTTTTTTTCCTTTCTCTTCTGTTGAAAAAGGGGGTGTGGCAGCCTCGAACCAAGGAATATCGATGGCAAAGTGCTGATGGGTGACAGCATCCACCTGACAGCAATGTTTATCCCCTTCCCTGAGGCTGCAAGACCTGTCTCTGTGTGTGTGTGTTAGCATGACATGAAACAAAAAAATAAGTAAAATGAGGGCAAAAAGTCCTAGCAGGTGGCAGGGCCCCCGTGGGGTTTGGGATACACATTCCCACGTGTGTCCCCAGCTGGCGGGATTGCTGTGGCCACGCCGGCACAGAGCTGTGTTGTGCTGCCGGGACAGTTGCTTGGAAAAAGGAGGAGAAAAAAAAAATTAACTAAACAAATCGAAGAGGAAAAACTCACCCGGGCAGGCAGCCGCGGGCTCCGGCGAGGCCGAGGTTTCCAAGGCTACTGCAGCCACGCTGCCAGCTGGGACACGGCCGCTTTTGGGGTCATTTTGTACAGTTTTTAGCGTTTGAGTTGGTAGAGCCTCTCGTGGCTCAGGTTGTGTTGGGGCGGAAATTGCCGACTGAGGATTTATTTGTTTGGTGCAAGCCTTGCCGACAATGCGAGCTTTCCTGAAGAGCTCGGAGGGGTGTTTCCAGCTGAAATCCTACACCACGACCATCGGGAGCCACAGAGGGGCCGACATCGTCCTGCAGGTAGGGCCGAGCAGCCGAGCATCCTGAAACGGGACGGGGATGGAGGGAAGGGAAGAGGATGAGGTGTGCAAAAGCGTGGAGGAACCAGTTTATACCGGGACTGACGGCCAGGAAAGGGGCTTGGCAAAGCAGGGACGAGCCTGGAGCCACCTCCAGCAGCGTCCCCTGCCTGTCCCTTGCCTGCTCCCAGTCTGCAGGGGTAGCAGATCGTCATGCAGCCCTGGAATTCTCCGCCTCAGACAACAGCTTCATCCTTCAGGACTTCAACTCCCCCCAGGGCACCTTTGTCAACAGCTGCCAGGTCCAAAACGCGGCCGTCAGGGTGAGACCGGGGGACATCCTGAGCTTCGGCACCGCGGGAGCATCCTTCGAGCTGGTGGTGGATGGGGCTGCCCAGGTAGGGGTGGGGATGCCCGGGGAAAGGGTGGGTGCTATGGCCCATGGAAAGGTGCCCGAGCAGGGGTGGATGGGAATGTCCAGGGAAAGGTGCCCGGGGAAGGTGGGTGAGTGCTGCTGCCCTGGGAAGGCTCCAGAAGCAGAAACTCGCTCCCAGCTCGTCTGGGAGATCCTGAGGAAAGTTGCCAAAGGCGGGTGTCAGGAAAATTCACAAATGCCAGAGGTTTATGTCCAAAAAGCAGACAGAGGAGTCCTTCATCTTTATTCAGATAAATTATTCTCCCAATGAAGGGAGAGAGTCCACTGGGGCACATGCCCCTGGGGGTTTTTTCTCGGGGCTTCGGAGGGCACAGCCTCCTTTTATCCTAACTCCCGGCTACATGGTGCCCTCTTCCTTCCCTCATTGGTTGAGGTACTAGGAAGGTGCAGCCTTTCCTAACCACATATCNGTGAGACCGGGGGACATCCGGAGCTTCGGCACCGCGGGAGCATCCTTCGAGCTGGTGGTGGATGGGGCTGCCCAGGTAGGGGTGGGGATGCCCGGGGAAAGGGTGGGTGCTATGGCCCATGGAAAGGTGCCCGAGCAGGGGTGGATGGGAATGTCCAGGGAAAGGTGCCCGGGGAAGGTGGGTGAGTGCTGCTGCCCTGGGAAGGCTCCAGAAGCAGAAACTCGCTCCCAGCTCGTCTGGGAGATCCTGAGGAAAGTTGCCAAAGGCGGGTGTCAGGAAAATTCACAAATGCCAGAGGTTTATGTCCAAAAAGCAGACAGAGGAGTCCTTCATCTTTATTCAGATAAATTATTCTCCCAATGAAGGGAGAGAGTCCACTGGGGCACATGCCCCTGGGGGTTTTTTCTCGGGGCTTCGGAGGGCACAGCCTCCTTTTATCCTAACTCCCGGCTACATGGTGCCCTCTTCCTTCCCTCATTGGTTGAGGTACTAGGAAGGTGCAGCCTTTCCTAACCACATATCCCCCCTTGAACGTACTGTTTTACCCCAAAGTTCAGAAGTTCAGGCTTGTGCAGACCCTTGAGTGTTTTAGAAGCCAAGCTGTCTGGGCTCTGCAACAAACCTGCTGCCCAAAGTCAGTAGAGACATTAACACCCATTTCAAAGACGTTAACATTCATACCTTCACCCGTCAAATTATTTGTAAAGACATTAGCACACATCTTTCCTGTCACTGGGAGGAGGAAATGAAAAGCTGGAGCTCCCTCTGCTGAAGAAGCTCAGGCAGTTCGGTAGGAAAACGGAAAAGCACGGGACAGAGATGCATTAGCAAAGGAAGACCTGGAAAATGACCTTTCCCTTTATTTGCATTTTATGTTTCTTCCCAAGCCACTTAACAAGAGAGAAGCTGTGTTTCAAATAAAACATAGAGGAACTGATAATAGCCAGTAATATTTTTATTATTTTGGCTCTTGAAGAATCCAAGATGCTGCCTAGATAAAGCTAGATCGTGCTGGAGCAGCGAGCAGTTGAATTCCCAAGGGCAGTTGAGCACAGGATCGGGTCTGCACAGCGATGCAGAGCCTGTCCATGGGCTGCCTTTTCCTGCCTCTCTGATCCTCCTTCAGAGGGGCAGCTTTGAAGCCTGACCCTGCTACCTGTAGGGAGGGAACCACCTCGTCTGACGAGGGGAGGGATCGCTCCTCTGAGTCTGAGAGGAAGGTGCTGTGCAGAGGAGCACACCCGGCTGGGAATCGCATCCCGCCTGCCCAGACAGGGACTCTGTCAGGTTTTTGTGCAATCCCGCTGGGAGCCAGCGCCGTGGGCAGCAGCGTGAGCAAAAGCAGCAGGGCTGGGATGTGCCCTGGGAGAAGGGAAGGTGCTGGAGGTGCAGGGAGCCTGCCCTGGGGTCTGGGGCTCCCTTAACAGCCGGGGGTTGAAGGAGCCACACCCAGGTCTGACCCCGCTGGCAGATGTTTAATGCAGCCCTTGTCACTGAGACCTTGGTTGTGGCTTGTCCCCACTGTCCTGGAAAGCTCTGCTCATCAGGAGAACAGCACAGAGTGTCCTAAATCCCAGTCTAACAGGCCCAGCTGATGGGCAGACAGGAACACATTGAGAGGCTTTGGTTTGTCTGGGAGAATGGGAGAAACAAATGGGATAGGACCATGTGTGAGCCAGGAGAGCTGTGAAAGGAATGCTGCTGGATTGTGCAAATAATATGCACAATCAGACAGAGAGGGAAAAGCTCAAAAAGCAGAAAACCCCAATAATTTTCTTCTGTTTCAGCAAAGCGTCTGGATGCCCTGATTAAAATCTGATCCTTGCATAATGGAAATGGGAAAAAACTAAAATTGGGCTTCTGCTGAGATCTGTGCCTGGGTTTTCTATGGCACAGTGCATGTGAATCCAGGGCTAAAATATTTCCTAAAATCTTGCAGATAACTTGATGTTTTCCCACCATAGATGTCCTGTCCCCCTTTGAAACATCGCATGGGGTGGAGTGGGCAGCTCCAGGTGGTTGCAGAGCCCAAACCCTGGACTCCTGCATCTCCTGTGTGCCTGCCCTCACTGCAGGGGCAGCTTCCCCCCAACTCCCTGGACAGTGGGGCCCCCAGAGCCCCCAGCCACGTGCCCCATCTGGTGCTGCCAAGGCGACCTGCGAGTGCCAAGGACAAGAACACAGCTGGTGCCACCTCTCTGGACACCTCCAGCAGGACCTCTGCACTGAGGCCAGGTACTCCATGATGCCAAAACCAGCCATTTGTGTCCTGGTGTCCTCACAGAGCCACTTGAATGGAGCAGAAAAGTGACAAGCAAAGTTGAGCAACTGGGTGTGAGTCATTGTCCCCTGGAGCTGATCAAAATCCAGGTGTGGTCCTGGGTGGCATTTGGGTCAGGGGAGAAATGAGCTGTGACATCCCAAGGGGAATGCTGTTGCCCCTGCAGAGGGACATTTCCTCTTCCTTTTTCCTGCTGTGGGACCCAGAAGGGCCATGACTGACTTTATCTGCTCCACTGACTCCTGCGCCTGTTCCTGACTCCTGATTGAAGTGGTGTTTTTTCCTCCTTTGAAGTGACTGCCTCGAGTGAAGGCACTTTAAAATTGATCTGTATCTGATGCACCTCTGGAAATAAAGTATGTGACAGAGCAGGGCAGAGGTGAGGGTTTGGGTGACAGCACAGCTGGAGAATGTGACATTTGCTCTGGATGTTGTGGCCTAGTGCACAGTGCTGTGGTTTTCCTGCTGTGGGGTTGGGATTTTTGAGCTGTCATAAGCAACACAAAGTCAGCAGTGAGGTGCCAAAGTGTAGAGTGGAGACAGCACCGTGCAGTCCTGGCAGCAGTGCTGAACTGGAAAACTGCAGCGAGGCCGAAGGGAAGGACACACAGCCAGGGTAGCACAAACTCCTTTGGGAACAGCCCAAAGGATCCCCATGCCCTAATGGCAGCAAGCAGAGCTATTCCCATGTGGGAAGACAAAAAAGCACAGCTTTCTGAGGGGCTGGGCAGTGCTGAAAAATAAGGGCAGCCTCTCTCTGCTGTATCTCTGCTGTATCTTTGAGGTTGTTTTGGTTCCCAGAGGTGAATTAACTCACTCTTCTGTGCAGACTTTTTGCACTCTTTTTTTTTTGTTTCTCTGCTGGTTGTGAAGTGAGCTCATGCCCTGAATAGTGGCCACTGCCTTGGAGTAGTTTTGGGACAAGGGAAAAGGGTGCTTCAGGGAGCATTTCTGCTGCCTGCAGCCACCTGTCATGCTGATAATTTGTTTTCTTCCAGTCTCAGCCAGCTTCTCAGGTGGTGGTGCAAGTGGTGTGGGGAGAGCCCCTTCCCTGGGGCCTCACAAGGTGGATCTCCTCCTGTGGGAGAAGGTAATGCTGGGGGGGAGGGAGGACCCTGTCCTGGTCCTTGGAAGAGCAGGTGAATCCTGCCAAGTGTCTGTGTCCCACCAGGAGTCCCAGCAGGGGGTGGGGGCTGCCACCAAAGCGGGTGGATGGGGACAGTGGGTGGCTGGAGGATGTGCCAGGCTGGGCACAGCAGCTCCCTTGCTGATGGCCATGAGCTGGTACCCCTGGGCAGGGGGTCTGGAGCTGCTGTGGCTGCAGAGTGACCAGAGGAACCTGAATCTGCCAGCAGGGTGAGAAGCTACAGGAGAAGGAAGTGGGTCACCTTTTCGGTTTGGAAATAGAGTTAAAGGGGAAGGATGTGGTGATAAGCGACCTACAGGAGGAGATCGCAGCCATGGCAAAGAAACTGGCCCAGGCAGCAGTGAGGAACGAGGCTGAGCTGACCCAGAAGCTGCTCACCTTCAACCGAGATCTGGGAGCCCAAACAGAGGAGATCAAAGCCCTGAGGGANAGCCCAAACAGAGGAGATCAAAGCCCTGAGGGAACAGGTACTGGAGGCTTCCACAGGCACCAAGCAGGGAAAACATCTCTCAGGTACAGGTGTGTTTGTGGGGTAACTCCCGGGTTTGGCCTGGAGTGTGTCTGAAATCAAGGGAAATGGGGGAAGGAGGTTTCCTTCCTT
>VZRH01008199.1:0-36055 GCA_013397555.1 Urocynchramus pylzowi
TGGAGATGCACCTGAGAGAGAGAGCAGAGGGAAGTAAATCACACGGAGTGGGTAAGGATCTAACAGTGACCTCATCATGAGGTAGCTGAGGCATGAGCTGGGAAAGAGAGCTGAAGGCTGTTTCTGGAGGCACATGGGCTCTTCCCCTCACACAAACCCCACCGAGTGCTGAAGCCCAGGGACGTCCCAAACCAGCCCAAAACTGGGGCAATACTTCTGCCATGACCAAGCATTCCCACACCTCCCACTCCTTTCCTCCTCTCAAAAAAAGCATCTGCAAGATCTCACATGGGAGAAAGTCACATGTATGTGCAGATAAATCCCACAGAAGGAGAAAATGGAGAATAGGCTTCAAACTCACCTTGTTGCAAGGAGATGGAGGCGAGTGGAGTGAATGTGAGAATGGGGAGAAGAGCCTGCTTTTATACAGTTCTTGCATTGCCCCAGGCCCACAGTCCTGCACAAGGGTGGTAATTTTTCAACAGACTCATCTTCAAAGGAAAATATCCCACATAGTGGCAGCGATTCACATTTTGTTTCCATCTATGCTGCCATTTCATTTCCTGGTTTCCAACATTCCTGCCCTGCATTGCAGGATCCTTTCATGTTCTGTGATGAGAAGCAAAGGACATCCCAGGCAGAGCCATGTCAGTGACAGCACATGACCCAAGTGCTAGATGAAGGCAGGGAATGTTGGTTTAGGGCAGTGAAAAGTAACTCTTTGCAATACCCCCTGCAGGAAGCGGCCCTGCCTCGCATTGAACATCTCAGAGGGCATCCTAATAATCTGCTATTTATGGACATTTCACTTCCTTCTCTCTTTTCCCTCCCTCTCTGTTCTCTGCAAGGTTCATGAGCTGCAGCATGTCCAGGCAGCCTGGCTGTGCCAACATTTCTGCTCTCTTCCTCTTGAAGCCCTTTGCTCTGGAGGGGATGTTTGCCAGGCATTAGGAAAGCCAAAGCCCACCTGGAGTTGAATCAGGCAGAGCACATGGAGGGGCAATAAGAAGGTCTTCTTTAGACAGGCCATCAATAAAGGAAGCCTTGGACATAGGCAGCCCCAGGATTCAACAGGACAGCTTCCCTGAGGGCAGGGGATACAGGAGAGGTGGATATCCTCAAAGGATCATGTCCTTGGTTATTACCATCAAGAATTGCTGTCAGGAACTGAAGTTCCTGGTACTCCTTGGAACAACTGGAACAGAAAAGATTTCCCCAAGGAGAACAGAATCCAATGGGGGAACATTCATACACAGTGGTCTGAAATGACTGTGTGTGAATTGATGTTATGTGTCCAGTGGTGTCAGTACAAAGCCTTTCTCAACTCCTTTGAAAGTCACAGCGACCACAGAATGCATTTGAGAACAGGAAGAAAGCCAGTGAACGTCTTGTCTTCAAGAGAGGCATGAAAGAGGAGTCAGGGAATAACAGACCAGTCAGACTTGTCTCAATATCTGGAAAGGTGATAGAGAAAATCAGTACAAAATCCAACATGCAGTGCTCAGGGAGGAGGTGTGCTCAGAAAGGCCCTGGATGCAAAACTCGCTTTCAAACTACACCAAGGACTGATGCACTTCCCTGCCCTGCAGACATGGAGGCAGCTGGGACGCGTCCCAGGAGGCAAGGGAATGCCTTCAGTAGGCAAATCTCCAAAGCAGACTCTCCTGACCCATGGCGAGTCACGCTCTAATTTTGGTGTGAGGTCAAGCCAGGAGTGTGTGATGTCTGCCGGCTTTGTGCCAGGCAGGGCTGAATTCCCTTCCATCAAGGGCAGCTCCATCCATAACCCTGAAAAACTATCTTCAAGCACTGGGCTGAGTCCAGACCCACAGCTCCAGGCAGCCCAAATGCCTCTGCCCTCAGCCTGACTTGCTTGGCAGCACTGCCACAGCTCAGGGTGCTCGCAGAATTGACAATGTGTGGCAGGACTTTGTGTGTCCTCCAGGTCAGGGTGCAAAGGGTGCAGCCAAAATGCATCATGGGGTGAAGAGAGGGGGAAGAGAAGGCACTGTCCCAAGAGTCAACACATCCCTCAGGCAGTAAGGAAGTACAGAACTCCACATGGGTCAATTTGAGCCTTGATTCCTGCCCATACTACTGTGTTCCTGCACAAGAAAACCTTGTACTTCTCATCCCACTATATGGTAGAAGCCTCCATGACTTAGTGGGAATGTTAGAAATGGGGAAATGAAATGCCAAAATAGATGAAAACCAAACCACAATCTGTGCCATTGGGTAGAATGTTTTGCTTTGAGATGAGTCTGTAGGAAAATTACTGTCCTTGTGCAGTGACTGTGGGCCTGGGGCAGTGCAGGAACACTATAAAAGCAGGACCTTCTCCTCACTCTCTCATCCACTCCTCTCACTTCCATCTCCTTGAGAACAAGGTGAGTCTGAAGCTTTTTCTCATCCTTCTCCTCCTCCCATGGGATTTCTCAGTCTATCAATGCTATTTTGTCCTTTATGGATTCTTGCCATGGGTGAGGGAAGGAGGCAGAAGGTGTAACATGGGGAAAGGCTGGGGCTTCTCTGAGGTGTTTCCAGAGCTATGGACCAGACAGGGATCTTCCTTGGGTAGCTCTTGGCAGGGCTCTTCTGAGGAAAGTAAAAGCCTGTGGGTCTCACTATACAGCCCCAGGGCTTGTCTCCAGTTCATGCCTTTGGCCCCTCATGGTGGGGTGACAGGCTGATCCTCACCTACTCCTTGTGCTCTGCCTCCCCTTCCCTGTCTCACAGGTGCATCTCCAGCCTCAAGACATGTCCTGCTACACCCCGTGCCGGCCCTGCCAGCCCTGTGGCCCCACCCCGCTGGCCAACAGCTGCAATGAGCCCTGTGTCAGGCAGTGCCAGGACTCCCACGTTGTCATTGAGCCACCTGCTGTGCTGGTGACCCTGCCTGGGCCCATCCTCAGCTCCTTCCCACAGAACACCGCCGTGGGATCCTCCACCTCGGCTGCTGTTGGCAGCATCCTCAGCTCTCAGGGAGTGCCCATCAGCTCTGGGGGCTTTGGCCTCTCTGGCTTGGGCAGTGGCCTCTGTGGCCTGAGGAACCTCCCCTGCTGAAGCTGCTGGCGCTGGCCCTGGCAAAGGAGCCCAGGGACTCCCAGGATGGAACCGCCCTGGGGACGCAGCATCGGCTTGTTGCTTCCTGAGGGGCTGAGCAACCCCAGCAGCCCTTGCAGAGGGACGGGGCCAGCCTGGGCTCTTGGGAAGCACAGCCCATCCCTGCCTCTGTCCCCTGCCACTCTCTCCTTTCCCTCCTGTTTCCTCGTTCCCTTGTGCTCCCCTGGGCTGTGAGTCCCACACAGCCATCCTGGGGAGAACCTGCTGGCCCTGCTCCCTCTCTGGGTCAGGCAGGTGGACACCTGCTGGGATCTCTGCCACGGCCATGGGACACAAAATCACAGCTGCCCGTGGTGCTCTCTGCACTGGTTTTCTCTTTTGAATTGATCTGTTTATCTCTCTTGACGCATTAAATTTCTGTTGCATCCCAGCCCATGCCTCAGTGTCATCCTTTCCCCTACAGGTACGATCTCAAGATGTCCAGACAGAGCAGTGTTGACCATGGGTGGTTCTGGGAGGGTATTTCAGGGATGTTTGAGCAGTGATTGTTCACACATTGATTATTAACTCTCCGTGCAGGGTCCCTGCCTCTATGGATACTCCAGACACACACAGTCAGGAGGAAGAGGTGTTTCTCTGGGAAGGTTTAGGATGTATAGGGCATATGGAGAGCCTTCATTATTCTCAGTAGGAAGTATTATAGGTAAATTAATGATAAAGCCGAATTAATAAGCAATAAATGATAAAGCCAAATTAATAATTAATTTTTAAAAAAAGAATTTTATTCATGACCGAGATATGGTCTCTGATAGTCACAACCAAAGCAGACAGTGCCGAGCCTGGTGTCGGCGCTGGGTGAAGACTGATCCAACCTCTATCGCATGGGATCCCCTCTGTTCACAAATGCTGTCTTGCCGGGGTTGGCTTATATACGGTTTTTCTTGTCCGAGGCAAAAGTCCCTCATGTCCTTTTCTTTCTTTTCTCTGTCTTGGACTGGACAAAGCCGTTTCTGGGAAGCGATGAACCTCGGCCTTGGGATACATCGTTCTTGATGACTCTGGTTATCTTGGTAGTGGATACTTAACGAGTAATCATCGCTTGGGTGTTTCCTGAACCCCTCCCGGTAAAGGCCTTTTGAGCCACATCTTCTAGCTTGCTAATTAGGCATCTTTCTCCGTTGTTCATGGTTCCACAATTGTGAGAGGTAACCTCCCCGGCTCTGGCTTGTGGGCTAAAAAAAAAACCTTTAGGGATATTTCTGACAAGCATTTTTATAATCATAACTTATTTCTCATACATTTTCCCGTATATTTCATATGAGCACGAATTTATTCCACGTCATATGTAACAGAAGGATGGAACAGTGTACTGAGCCCTTTTCAGCCTTTGCAAATGAGTAAAATACCACTGCAGATCATGTGTGTAGCAACAATCCTTTGACAGATTTACTCCATCCTAGGCTTCTGGAAACAATTTTTTTACATATTTTTGCAGACAGGGCTGGAAAAGGCAAGGTTCTCTGTGCTTGAAAATGTCTTTTGTAGTATTTCCTCTCCAGAGAAGCCTACACTGCTCTCCTGATGTACAGTTATGATTCTATAAACACACTATCTCTTGTACCTTAAGATGGTTCTGCTCTTGCTGCTACCAGAGAGCACTGGTAAGCCTTCAGTCACCTGCTGGAATTAAATTAGGCAAATTTATGGCTACTGTCAGAAAAACCTTGGCCTGTAACTCCTAACTAGAACAGTGGGAAACTGCTTAGTGTATCTTCTTCCCCTAAAGGAAATCAGGGGATTGAAGGTCAGTGCCTTTGCCCACTTGTATGAGACTCCTCATTTGAAGTCAGTTCCAAAGGAGGGTGATTGCTCCAAGGAGAGGGGGGCTGTGAGTGTGGATTGTCCAGGGAGGAGAAGAAACAACTGGAGCACAAGTCTGATGAGGAGAAGTTGAGGGAGCTGGGGGGGCTCAGCCTGGAGAAAAGGAAGCTTGGAAGGACCTTCTCACTCTTCACAACTCTCTGACAGGAGGGGGCAGCCAGGTGGGGCTCAGGCTCTGCTCCAAGGGAACAAGGGACAAAGTGAGTGAAAACAGCCTGAGGTTGTGTCAGGAGGGGTTTAGGTTGGCTAGTCAGGAAAAATTCTTCGCTGAAAGGGTGGTAAGACATTGGAACAGGCTGGCCATGGCAGTTGCTGGAGTCACTATCCCTGGAAGTGTTCAAAGAACTTGTAGGTGTGGTACTTGGGGACCTTGGCACTGCTGAGAGACTAGTTGGACCTGATGATCTCAGAGGGATTTTCCAACCTTGACAATACTGTGATTCTATGAAGCAGAGACAGAATGATGGGCCCGAGCCTTGGTTTCCCAAAGCAGGGTCTCATGCATCAGAATTATAAAAGCAAATAATTTTATAGAGCAGTGCACAGCAGGTGAGCTCAAGCTGGTGCAAAGAAATCCCCAGGCAATGATATCCCTGTGACTTGGGCACCTGCCCCCCACATGTGCTCGCACACACCTCTCAGTCCAAGTTTTGGTCGGGGGTCTTCTAACACCTTGCTGAGTTCTTTCTTCAAGTCAGTGCAGGGAGACATTCTGAGCTGACAGAGGTGCAGCCTCTGCTGAGGTTGCAGCTTCCTGATCTCCTGCTCTGGCTTCTGGAGCACCAGGGGGCTAAAACAGCCACAGACTCAGGATAAACACAACAGAGCACCCAAACCATCAGTGTGTTATTTTGGAAAATGTGGAGTATGTTAAATTTTCTTAAGAAATTATGTTCTTTGATGTGTGATCTTTGTATACTTTCAAGACTAATCGAAAAGAAGAGAGATTTAATCTGTGAAATAGAGAGCAGCCAGCAAACTGTAAGTCACATCCAGGTGTTAGAAAGACAATTTGTTCCTAGAATTACCTTGTTAAGGTTTAGGCTGGACATGCTTCATTGATCTCAGAGCTAGGGAGAGGTTAACAAAGCTTGTGAAGGAAGACAAAACACAATAATGGACATCAGGAATGTAGAATTTACAGCTTTCAAGGACATCTGGCAGAACTCCCAAGATAAGGAAGAAACTAACAAAGCCAACTCAGCAATTGTGTTAAAATAAGCTCCAAGTGGATAAAAGATAATTCCAGCAGGGGCAGATTGTGGCCATCAACACACAGACCATTGATCCAAGAAACCCCCTGACCCAGAAGAAGAGAAAGACTGAACATGTGGACTAATTAGCATGAGAAATGAGAGAATCATTAGCCAACAGAAGATAGAATACTAATTAATAAAAGAGCTATGTTACTTGTAGACAATGAACACTAATTCCTTTGTTGGCTGAAATGTATAAATAGTAAAAAGTTTTAATCTTTGGCATGCTTGATTTGTGGAATTCCACCAAGCACCCAGGCTTGTGCAACTCTGACATAAATAATCAATGTCTCCCTCAAGTGTGTAATTATTGGCTTGTTACACACCAGGTAATCAATGCAATTTTTGTGGGCAATATTATCAGTGTTCTTCCCATACTAAAATCAAAGCACAGCATTGTGCCAGCTACTGTGCAATCACAGACGGAATCAACTCCATTCCAGCCAAAATAATTTGTCTTATGTGGCATGGTGATTGGCTCTTGCAAATGAAGACTGGATATTAAGTGTGTTTAAAGAAGCTTTGTTAAGGTTTAAAGTTCTTTTGATGCATGACTCTGTTGTTATAGGTTGCTTTTGGACCCCTTTTTGTCCTCCCTTTAATCCTCTCTTCTCCCCTCTGTGTTGTTGCCACCAGACAACCCTGTGTTATAGATACATATTATAGTATTGGCTTTTTGCAAATATTAAAATGGAATTTATATGTGTGGTGTTAAAGTAACTTTGTTATAACGATATCGTTTTTATTTATGTTGTTAAATAAGCTTAGACATAGTAATGAAATAGCTAATGCTTGTGTTAAAATGCTCACTTGGATGGGATAACATCCAGTGAACACAGGATGAGGGCACCTGTACAGATATGCCATCTATCAGCATCTGCTGTCTGAAGACAGTGTGGGCCAGGGCCAAAAACTGGAGGAGATGAGAATGGACTAAAACCTCAACCAAAGAATATGATTCTTGGAACATGTAAACTAGTTTGGGGGGAAAGTTTATGCTACATAATTGTTTATGAATATGCAACAGGCTGATGTAATGGAAAAGGTATTTAAGGGGTATCGCTGAAGATAACAGTGTGCTCTTGGCTAAGTGACAAGCACCCAGCCGTTTTTAACCTTTTGCTTTATTTCTGTCTCCTACGGTCTTTTTATTAAACTTTTTAAATTTTCACAGGAGAGTGAAGGTGTTTTTCAGACCTGGCACATGTGGAGGGAGGATTCCCACGTGCCCCTTGCACCAGGCAGCCGGGAATAGGGGAAGCCTGTTGCTGGGAGGACTTGGCACTGCAAAATCTCACCTCTAACCATTCCCACTTGGGGTCTGAGTCTTTTATGACAATTTATGGGGCCCCAAAGCAAAAGGGACAGCGCTTTAAACCTTAAGAAAGCTTCATTTAACACACATAATATCCATTCCTCATCTGTGAGAGCAAATCACACCACCCATCTGTAACACTTAAGAGGCAGGGCTGAGGGAGACGGGTTTGTTTAGCCATGAGAGGAAGCTCAGGGGGGACTTTGTCACTCTCTACACCTCCCTGAAAGGCTGTAGTGAGGTGGGGTTGGTCTCTTGTGCTGTGCCTGCAGTCAGAGGACAGGGGAATGGCCTTGAGCTGAGACAGGGGAGATTCAGATCAGATCATGGTGGTCAGGCCTTGGAGGGCTGCCCAGGGAGGTGGTGGAGCCACCACCCCTGGGCTGTTCAGGAGGTGTCAGGATCTGGTGCTGGGTGATGAGGTTTAAGGGTTTAGGGAGGACAGTGGGAGGACAGTTGGACTAGATGGCCTCGATTATATCAAAGGTCTCTTCCAACCTCGACAATTCTGATTCAGGGTCAGTTCACAACCAGCGCCTGAGGCTGCAGCAGTCCCAGTCAAAAACATCAGGATGAGTCTAAGCCTAGCTCATTCTGTCTAAATGGGTTTCTTCCGGCTGAACATTCCCCAACAGCTCCGGACGGTTTCAGGTCCCGGCCCGGGCTCGGGGCCCAGCGAGACTCCGGGCCCGGCCCGGCCCGGCCTCGATGGCGCCGCGCGCGCGGTGTTGCCCCGGCAACCGCGGCTGGGCGGGAAGGGCGAGACCGGCCCGGCCCCACAGCCGAGCCCACAACCCACCCCGAGGCGGACTCAGATCCACAGCCGACTCCACGCCCGCCCCACAACCCACCCCCAGGCGGANGAGGCGGACTCGGCCCCACAGCCGACTCCACACCCGCCCCCACAACCAGCCCCGAGGCGGACTCGGCCCCACAGCCGACTCCACACCCGCCCCCACAACCAGCCCCGAGGCGGACTCGGCCCACAGCCGACCCCACTCCCTGCCCCGGAGCGAGCCCAGCCCCAGAGCGGACCCCGGCCGGCCACGCCATGGAACTCGAGGAGGATTTGGGTGAGGTTTGAGGTTTGGTTGGGGAGGGACGGGGAAAGTGCTCGTCGGTGCGGGCATGGCGGGGACCACACCCGCGCCACTGGGGTCTGTTCCCTGTCGGGCCGGGTTTGTCACTCCCCTCGGGCCGGGCTTGTCCCCCACCCCGGCCACGTCTGTCCCGTCTCGGCCCGGGTCCGTCCCCATGCCCAGTGCCCGAGCCGGGCGGGCCCTCTCGGTCATTCCAGCCCAGGTCGCCGCACCAGGTGCAGCTGGTGCGGGTGAGGTCCGGCTTGCAGGATTGCACTGAATAAAGCGACTTCATTCGGTTCGAGCGTGGCTTCCACCCGTGTCTCCCGGCTCAGCCGCTCCAGGCGGTTTTGGGATCCGTTTAAATGCAGTGTGGACAGGGACAGATACAAGGATGTCCCTGCACGTGGCTTTGTTGTGGTGCCTTTGGCGGTTTCAGCCGTGTATAAATTACAGCTGCTTGGCTGCCTGAGCTGCTCCTGTGCTGCTGAGCGCTCTGCTCTTCCTCTGCTGCTCGTATCTGTCCCCTTTCCCTTCACTGACAACACGCTTGGCCTTGTGTGGCGCCAATTCAGAGAGAGAAGTTACTGGGAAAATCTCTAAAAAATAGTGTTTAGTCTTGTGAATTCCTTAAACAGACAGTGCTTAATCCTGTAGTTGCATATATCAGTGATTACTATGCAGTAGTGAGTATTTTAGCCGTGAGAATAAAGACTGTGTGCCTGATAAAGGGTGTATCTTAGCCAGACCCCATAGTTGGAATGCATTCAAGGAGAGAAAAACCTCCTCAGAAGGGAGGAGGGGATGTTTGGAGGAGCATCCCCCACGCAGCCGGTACCAAACAAGAGTAATGCTGCTTTCTAATACTGAAATAACAGTGTTAGAGTGTTTAATTTTTCCCAACGTTTTCGGTGACAAAACACTTGTGATTGCTCTTCCAGGGGCAGCTGGGCCAATGCAAAGCCAGGTGCTCTAATTCCCCTGAGTGTTGAGGTGAGAGGTGCTCAGAGGCAGCAGCACTGCACAGCCCAGATGGAAACAAGGATCCTGTCTGTCCCTTCTCTTTCCTAGTGGTCTTAGCCTGGATTCTGTTTGTTGGGACTTCTGGAACAGCATTTTAACAACTGCCAGCCTGGGGCCTGATGGAGCCACGTGTATGAGAGAGGAGGGCAGAGGCAGCAGCAGCCAGTGCCTAGAGCTGGGTTAGGTCCTGCATAATCAAATCCTAAATGTGCTGAAAGCCCTGGCAGCAAGAGTGGCAGAGCAGAAAGGATGGGAGCAGCCCAGGCTCCTTGGTGTGTACCCCACAGACAGACCCACAGGCAGTAGTGGGGCCTTGTGTCTCCTCCTGGCTGCCTCTCTTCCTCTCTGAGAATATGCAGATTTATTAATATTTATATTTCAATCTGTTTTATAGACAATTACATATGCATGGATTCACACTGCTTCATGTTCAATATGTTTGTTCCTCAGTGTTTTTGCTGCATTAGTAACGCCTCAGCTCCTAAATAATTACATGATTAAAAGCTTCATTCAGAGTCTCATGTACCATGTTAGGCACACTGCTACCTCCAGAATAACTCAGTTCCCTCACATTCTGCCTCCAGCAAAACAAGCTGTTGATGGAAAAAATATTAGGTTCAGCTGCTGAAGGTTCTGGTGGGTGTGACATGGTCCCACTCATCCTCCTCCAGGAGAGCTGGGAAGTGCTGCTGGCTTTCCCTTGGAGTAAGGGTGGTTGCCTCCCTAATAAGGTAACCTAAATAGTTATTATGCTCAGTGGTGCTGACTCTCCTCTGTTTTTACTAATGTCCCAGTTATGAGAACTTCAAGTTTAATTAATTTGGTTATGCAAAGCAGGTGCCTGCCTTAATGAATGGTTTCAAACTAAGAGCAGCTGGTTTAACTCCCTCAGACCACAGCCCTGACGTGGTGGTGTGGGGTTTTCCCCAGTGCACTGTGTGAGCGATTCTCAGCTTCCTAACCAGATGCTCTTCCCTGTTCTCCTGTTCCATCAGATATGTTGGATCCAGAGAGGTTAATCCAGTGCCCCTTGGTTAAACACCACTGGATCAGAGCACGGCGGTTTCCCTATCACCTGGTGAAGTGTAAGGAGGTGAGCTGGACAGGCAGTGACTGAGTGACTCTGCTTGCAAATACCCTCTGTGTACCTGCCTTTCCTGACAAGTAGCCCTATTTAACTTTTATTTCATATAACTTCAGGATTTGTTTAGTGATAGCTCCAGGCACACAGGAATTCACCCATTCACAGTCTGGCTCTGTTGGAAGGAGACAGAGATCCTTCATGGTTAGTTCAGGGAGGAGACTGGTCTCTTCCAACAGCTCACAGGGAGGCCATATTAATTTTTCCACTGTCAGGATGAGGTGAGATAGTGATCATCAAGCAGATAAAGCCAGTGTCTAAGTAATAAGCAGAAGAAGTGCTAATTAGCAGAAGAGCTTGGGGATTGTCACTGGTCCATCTGAAGATGCCATAGTGTGTTATTTGCAGTAGCAGGGGTCTGGGTGGAGATTGTCCCTCTTGTTTGGGACAAGTTTGTTGAGTTTCTTTTGCATCCCTTATGCATAAAATTCAATTAATGCTTCCACCCAGCTCAGTCTCCCATTGCTCTGTGCAGAACACAGCCCTGACCCAAAAGGGGACACTGCAAGCAGAGCAAGTTGGATCATCTTGGCTGGAGCTGTTTTAGAATCATGCAATCACGGGATGGTTTGGGTTGGATGGGACCTTAAAGCCCATCCAGTGCCACCCCTGCCATGGGCAAGGACACTTTTTACTGTCCCAGGCTGCTCCAAGCCCCATCCAGCCTGGCCTTGGACACTTCCAGGGATCCAGGGGCAGCCACAGCTGCTCTGGGTAGCTTGTGTGAGGGCCTCCCCACCGTGACAGAGAGGAATTCCTCCCCAGTGTCCCATCTAGCCCTGCCCTCGGGCAGTGGGAAGCCACTCACTCGTGCCAGGTGGCAGCAGCAATGGACATCTATGGACATGACAGCCCTGGCTGTACCAGGCAGGGAGTGCCAAGGGCCTTGGGTGTGCTGAAGCCAGGGATCAGCAGTGATGGAGGAAGAACTGCCTGGAGCAGCCTTGGATGTGAGTCTAATCCCTGACCAGCAGAGCCAGGCAAGCACTGGTCCAATGGCAGAGCTGGGGTTTTCCCAGTAATGTTCTGTCACTTGCAGGAGATAATTTACTGTAGTGACAGCTGAGCTCTGCCACTAGAACTGGTGCCTGCCATAATGGAAATCCAGGTGGAATGTTGCCAGCTCTCTGGCTCTTCTAAAAGGCTTACAGAATGTCTCTGCCTGTGTGCCCACTTAGTTGAAATACATCTGAAGGGTTTAGATTTGCCTGATGTCTCTCCCCTACTGGTTTTAAAATGGTTTCATTTGTGCTTTAAGCCACGCAGTCATATCACTAGCACTGCAGGGAACTGTAGGGAGTTTGCTGAGGGTCTTCTCCACTTCAGTCAGGATGGCTCAGTTTCTGTGAATTACGTTTGGAAGAAAACACAATTCATTTCCTCTTTTGTATTTAGTGTGTGTCTAACCAATACATTGCAATTTCTTGTTTATTTTTGTATTTTTCAAAGCAACACCACAAATATCCCAGTCTTTTTTTTCCTATGTATCAACAAAGAGGTAAGTGAATTTGAAAAATGTGGCACATAATTTTGGTTTTCCCTTGTCCAGAGCAACCCTGAAATTGCAAAGAAATTGGCCACGTGTCCCTTCAACGCTCGTCACCTGGTTCCTCAGGCCGACCTCAGCGACCACATCATGAAGTGCAACGACAAAGCCTTCGTGGAGCAAGATGTGGGTAAGAGACCCCCTGTGCTCCCAGGTGTCTGTGCACCCTGGGGACTGAAGTGTCCTTGTGGAATAACCCAAAAATGGAGGCAAATGGTTGTCTATAGTTTGGTGTGACACAGCTTTGGGGAAACTTGATCTCATTTGCTTGGCTTTATTGGGCAGTTTCTTGAGAATATGGCAGATGCTCTGGGTAGGCCTTGCATGTATTTTGTTACCAGGCTTGTTGAATGGAAAGATTTTACCCAAAACAGTGCAGGAAGTGCCTCTGGAAGGAGGAGTGGGATGCATTAATGGCCACAAGGATGGGCTGCTCCTCTCGCAGAGCTGATCTCCCTTTAACTCTTGCACACCACAGGGCACACATTTTTCTGCCTTCTGTAGAGATGCACAGTGATGCCTGCATCCATGTCAGCAGGTTTCCTCTTCACTCCAGAATTCCTGCTCAGAGTTCCAGGGAGCAGAGTCTTCTCTTCTTCATTGAAAAAGGCAAATTTGAAGTTGCTGCATTTTAGCTGTCCCCAACCTGTTTTGTTTGGGTGGGGCTTCCTCTAAAGCCCAGAGGTGTTTTGCAGCTTGAGGCAAGGTGTTTAATGGATTTAAGGACTGCTGGTCTTTGTGTTTTCTCTCTTCCTGAAGTGAGCCGGTCCTGTGAGTCCCCACAGGAGCAGCTGAATAATGGGAGCACATGGCAGGCACCTCCATGTGCTGAAGACTGGGAAACAGGTGAGGAACTTGCCTATCTGCTGTCTTCTTCCTGGCCATGTCCTCCAGCTCCTCTGGGGACAATGTGAGGCCAGGAGTGCTCAGGGCTGCCTTGTAGGACACTTTGCTTATGCTCCTTCATATGAACATGGATCTCTCCACCCAGCAGGCTTGGCTTGCTATAGAGAGTAATCCAAAATGCCTGCCAGAATGAGCATGGGAAGAGATTTCCAAGCATCCCTTCCTCCCATAAGAGCTTTTGTACCTTATGTGTGGTGATAGCAATGGAAATATGTTCCTCAGTGAAGCAGACACATTCCTCATAGGTCAACTTTTCCTCCCTCTTGAACATGTAAAAATATGACAGAGATATTCCTGATCATGGAATGGTTTGGCTTCGATGGCACCTTAAAGTTCATCTCATTCCATGAGCAGGGACACCTTCCACTCTCCCAGGCTGCTCTAAGTCCCATCCAGCCTGGCCTTGGACACTTCCAGGGCTCCAGGGGTAGTCACAACTTCTCTGGGCACCCTGTGCCAGGGCTTCCCCACCCTCACAGGGAACAATTCCTTCCCAATATGCCATCCATCCCTGCCCTCTGGCAGTGGGGAGCCATTTAAGCCACTGATCTGATGGTGGTTTCTGGGGTTTCTTAGTTCTGGGCCACAACATCTGCTTTCTTTCTTTCACAGACTTGCTGGAGGGATCTGAGTCTCCTTTTGTATGGGGTGTGATCAACTCTGCATTGAACAGGTAGGGAATGCAAGTTTGATTCTTTACTTCAGTGTTTGTTTATACAAATATTGCAGCCATCTCCCAGCCTCACCTCGATGGCTGGACAGGAGCTGCCTTTGTTGCTGTACAACCCTGGGAGAAGAAATGCTGCTGGTTCAGTGTTTTGCTTCCTCATATGGCCTGGACCAGAGCAGGAAACCCTCAGGAGCACTGATACTGCTCCTGTGTGCCTTTGGCAGGCTGCTCTTCCTGCCCATGGCCTGTGTTCAGGGACTGATGGATGTCTGGGCAATGTGCAGGGAGAAAGGTGGTCCCTTTGAGTCCTTGGGAGATCCCTTGTGAGCTTCTGGCTCCTGGGGCCTGGCAGATGTGCTGGAGTTGGGCCCTGTATCAGCAGAATCCTCCCCTCGTGCCCTTTCCAAAGTGTGGTCAGAGTTTGGGGCAGGGGGAGCAAGGAGCTCAGTGCCCAGCTGTGAACAGGAAGGGGCTGCCCTGGCTGGCTAGGGGATGTGGTGGCACCACCAGAGCTGCCCAAGGTGTTTTAAGGTTTATTTAACAGGTTTATTTAACAGGTTCATTTATGGTACAGCAATTATCCTGCCCCTGGCAGCTCTGAGTTCTGTGTGAGCTCTCCCATAGGAGCTGACAGCAGCACTGCCTGGTTCCACCTGTCAGACTCTTTAAAAGACCTTTGAGCGTTCAGAGCACATCCAGCTCTCCTCAGCACCACCAGCATGCTGGCACAGCACCATCCCCCAGGGCCTTGCTGCAGTAAAATGCAGAAATGTGAGTCAGTGCATTTGCCAGAAGTAACCAAAGTCACTTAATTCCAGCACCATCAGTGACCAGAACAACTCCTTGCCCTCACGGATGCGGCCGCCGGAGACCCTCCCGTACACCATGTCTGCAGGCCTGTGAGTACTGAGCATGGGGCTGAGGCACCCAGGCAGGGCTGGGCACAGCTCCTGGAATCTCTGCCTGTAGCAGCACTTCATGGCCCCACTGCATGGACAGGAGGGGTTGTATGGAACAGCTGCTTCTTGAGAGCAGCTTCTGAGGGGATCTGCTGCTCAGATCATCCTCTGTGTCCTTCCTTTGAGGCATCCTCTCTGCTCTTTCCTTGCTCCATTCCTGTGGCCCAGGCTAGGCAGAGCTGCTTCCTGGCCACGTTGGCTCTGTCTCTCTAAACTCACCGTTCCTCAGCATTCCCATTATCCCCTTTCATCCCCCACCCTTCTCCTAACTTAAACCAAATTGTTCCTTTGCTTTGTGCTCTGTTCACTGTCAGGCCCAGCTAAGTCAGAGCTGAGGTGGAACAGGGACCTTAAACCAGCACCACTGGGGGAAGAAGTATCAAATTCCATCTGGGGGAGGGAGAGAAGGAGTTCCCCATGGGGAAGTGTCTAATGCTGAAATCAAAGATTTTTATTTGCCTTTAGCAGCAAAGCAACAGCTTAAAAATGCTTTGAGGAGTGATTGTCCTGGTTCCCACTGGGAATGACTAAACCTGGTGCTCTCAGGGCACTGCAGACACAGCTCCTGCACAGCCAGGGACTGCAATTGCCACAGCTGGGCTGAGCCTGGCAAACCAAACTGAAGTGTCAGTTGTAGACAAGCCTTGTTGCCAAGGGGACAAGTGCTGCCCCTGCAGAGGACACTGTCCCTTGGGGGAGTGGGGAGTTGTATCTTTGTCCACCTCATACAAAAATTGTATCTTGTCCTTTCCAGAATTCGGAGTATTAGTTCCTCCCCGTGGAACTTAGCTTTGCCCCAGCAGTAAGTGTCTCCCTGGTTTGAACAGGAGGGCTTCTGCAGAAGACAGACATGCTCTGGACCTGATGGCAGGACTCTGTACATCTGGCTTTTGTTGCAGAATATGTTTCTTCTAACGTTTGAATATGTGGAACTGTCCTTGGTTGCCAGATGTTTCCCTCAACCACTTGTTTTAAAAGTTACCCTCACCTTTACTTGGTGAATTTTGTTACTGTTTTTGAAAAAATAGAGTGATAAATGTGCACAGAAACCTTCCCAGCCCAGCCCTGGGTCGTGGTGGCTCCCTGTGAACAGGAAAAACATCATAATTCCAAGTCTCTGTTTTTTGTAACAGGCAAACTTAGAAGTATTTTACTGTGCATGCACAACTTGTTTTTACTTTGTTGGAGTCTGAGTTTGTCCACTCAGGGTATGGCAAGTGTTCAGGTTGGGTTTTAAACCCTGTTGTCATTTGCAGAGACTGCTTTGAGAGCATCCTGACCTTAACTTTTGCATCTTCACACCTTCAGCCTTACCTTTGTCACCTTAGGCCTCACCTTTGTCTCCTGTGTGTGAGGGACTTCCCCAGGCAGACCTTAACAAGTTCCTTTCATCACATACAACTCCAAACAGGGGAAGTTTCAGGAGGACACTGAGCTGCTTTTCCAGTTTCCATTAGAGTTTTGCAGTTTTCTAATGCTTGAAAGATATTTGAGAGCTCTCGGGTACCTGTTCTGTATTGGGGAAGGAAGGGTGTAAGAATGGTTTAAATCAGTAAAAATGCATGTTTAGGATTGAAAATGTTCAGATCAAGCAGTATATTTCTAAACATGCCAAGTACAAAATGGGTTCTAAATATAAAACCATAAAGAATTAAGAAGCCAGACATGGTGTTTGTCTAGAGATTAATGCCTTCATATTTTCCCCTAAAGACTGGATTTCCACCATCTGTTTACTACCACTAGAAAATAATACATGTTGACTGTAATGTGCAAAATTAGGATTCTTTTAAAGTTCTGTCAATTTATGTCAAGGTTCTTGTTGGCAATTTAGAATAAAAATGTTTTAAATGCCCTGTGACTGCTTGTCTTTGGAGTCAGTAAGTGCTGACATGGGAAGCCCTCCTTTTCACCTTCATTTCTTTTTTGTCACTTGGAATGAAAGTGGTAACAAACACCAGCTGTGATTGTTTCTGCTTTGACAGCAGTAGCTCATTTGTAGGATTTGTGGGCCAGAGCACTACAGTTTTACAGGTAACTGCCATAATTGGCAGTGGTGCAAGCTGCTCTTGTTGGGACTCACACGTGTGTGTGCTGTGGAGAAGGAGACATTGTTCCCCCAGTCTGGGGTGAATTCAGCATCCCGGCCTTTCTGGAGAGAGCCAGGCTTGGAAGGTTGTGGTTGTGACTTCCAACATCCCACAAGAACTGGTGGGTAGGGTCCATGAGAACGGGACTGTCTTGTAGGGTGGGTGCAGCCCACCTGTGACTGACACCTGAGATCTCACATCCCAGAGTGGAAATTCCATATCAATGGCAATGTCCTTGAGCACGCCCTGCACCTGCCACCTCCTGTGAGGGGCAGGGGGGCCAAAGGGCAGGGGGGCTGTGGCTCTGCTGCTCCTGCAGCACTTTGGGAATGCTGGGTGAACCTCCCCCAGCACTGGGAATGTTTCCAGTCCCAGTATTGGCCATCACTGGGCTCTTGGCTCCCACTGCCTGTTTTGTATTTGACACAGAATATTTTTTCAGATGTGTCACAGGGCACCTCATGCTGGTGACAGAGTAAAGATTTTGCTGTGACATATCCTGGGGTGAATCCTCAGCCTCTTGTGCTGGGTGGGTTGTGCAGTGCCAGAGCCTTCACTCATTCCCTGGAGGCTGGATGGCCTTGCCAGGAGCAGATGGGATGTAGAGTCAAAATCACAGATCTCACTGGAAGTGACCTTAAAGCCCATCCAGTGCCACCCCTGTCCGGGGCAGGGACACCTTCCACTGTCCTAGGGTGTTCCAAGTCCCATCCAGCCTGGCCTTGGACACTGCCAGGGATCCAGGGGCAGCTCCAGGTGCTCTGGGCAACCTGTGCCAGGGCCTTACCACCCTCACAGGGAAGAATTTTTTCCTAACATCTAATCTAAATTTCCCCTCTTTTAGTTAAAAACTGTTCCCCTTGTCCTATAACTGCCTGTGTTAAGTCCCTCTCCCTCTTTTTTTATAAGCTTTTAGGCACTGGAAGGGGCTCTGAGGTCTCCTGGGAACCTTCTCCAGGCTGGACAGCCCCAGCTCACTGTCCCTTGCCACCATTTCTCCCTTCTGTTCCATGAGCAGGCTGCACTCTCCTTGGCCTTTCTGGGCTGACCTGTATCCCCTGCCAAGTCCTGTTCCTTCTGTGCCTTGCCTTCCTGACCCCATCCCACACACCCCATGCAGACATCCCATAATGGCCCAAGGCAGCAGATCCCTTTTGTTGTGTCCAGCACGGCCAAGGGCTCTGACAATATTCCTGCCCTGTATTTTCGACTCCAGGATAATTTCCAGTCCTGCTGGACTTTAATTTCTACTGCCCCTTTCCAGAACTGATCCCAGATTTCCCCTGTCCCCCTTCCTTTCCCTTGGCCCTTCCCCTCCCCAAGCCAAGGCACAAAGATATCCGGGAGGGGTGGAACAGCAGCCCAACAATGCCTGCCGGGGAAGAGGGAAACTCCATGCCAGGATTCCCCGGGACTGGGGAATCTCCATGCCAGGATTCCCCTGGGGTGCAGGGCTGGCTCAGGGGGCTGGGGAGGGAAGGGCTCCATCACCCACGGACCTTGGGGAGAGAATGTGAGGCAGGAGCAGGGAGCTGACAGAGCTTTTCCCTTTATCCAGGGCTGGGGAACCACACCACCTTCCCTAGTTGTGGGCTGGGAAGAGACATTTTCCTCCTCCAGCTGAGACTTCCAGCCCTGGGCAGCGTTACCATGGGCTTCTAAAGGAGGTTGATTTTTAGCACATCCCCTTGTGCTCGGACATTCCGGGGTTAACCTGAGGAAGAGTGAACAGAGCAGGCAGAGAGGCAGACACAGAGCAGGCTTTGGGCCAAGTACAAACATCCTCTGGTACTTATCTACACTATCTTCCTTCTAAATTAATTATGTCCCACCCAATCTTCATCTCTTATCACTCATTATCTCCCCTTCTATTCTGTACATACCTTACCCCCATTTCACGGGTTTGAAGTGCTCAAATACTGACTGATTTAGTTTGTTTAAAAACGTTTCCCTCTCAGATTTAACCCCAGCCAGCAACTAAACATCACAGCTCATTGCCCCCCACGCAGGGAGATGGGGGAATCGGGGAAAAAAGTAAAACTCGAGGGTTGAGATAAGAACAGTTTAATAATTTAAACAAAGTTAGATATAATTAATAATAATAAAAAAAATAATGACAGAAGGAGGGAGAGAGGGGGAGACATAAAATCCAAGACAGACAAGTGCTGGCCAGTAGAGTTGTTCACCACCCTCTGACCCCTCCCAGCCCATCATTCCCAGTTTATACACTCAGAATGAGTCTCTGTGGTGTGGAATATCCCTTTGGCCAGTTCAGGCCACCTGTCCTGGCCCTGCTCCCTCCCAGCTTCTTGAGCCTCTGCTCACTGGCAGAGCCTGGGAAATTGAAAAGTCCTTAATTTAGAGTAAACACAAACCATTGCTGTGTTATCAACATTACTCCCATACTGAATCCCAAACACAGACCTGGGAACAGCTGCTGGGAGGAAAATTAACTCAATCCCAGGTGAAACCAGGACATAAAACCTTTCCTGGATTTCTTCCACATGCCCAGTCACACTCACACACACTCCTGAAGCATCAGTCCCATTTCCAGCTGCTGCTCACAGAATCAAAGCCCCTCAGGGGCCCACCCTGGACAGGACCCAGTGCAGCCCCATCCCAGCACTGCCACGGGCTGGTCCCACCTCTGCATCAAGTTCATACATACAGCACTGACAACTTTCTGCATTCTTTCCTGGGTATTTTCTGATTTAGTAAGTGTTTTGTAGCTGTGGGGACTGGAATTACTTCAAAACAGAACTTAAGAGCAAGAGGAATATGATCCAGCCCCTTGATCTCACATTTTAAATCCGCAATCTCTTTATCAACAACCACATTTTGCTCTCCAAGATCTTCCTTCATTTCTCCTAATTTGAACTCCCTCACTTGCCATCACTGGCAGGTAGAGAGGGAGAGGAAGGTCTGGCCCCTCTCAGGACCCAAGGGGGAGTGGGCAGAGCACAGCAGGGGCCTGGATGTGCCCCCAGCTGCCCCCCACTCCTGTTCCACCACTCACCCATTTCCAGCTCCCTTTCACCACCAGCTCTTGGGCTGTCCCAGCCTGGCACATCCCACCAGTCTGACCAGTGAGGCCCAGCACAGAATCCTGCTCCTTCCAACCCCAGTGCAGTGGGACCCATTTCCTACTGTGACCCAAACGGGAGCCCCCCACAGCAGCCCCGTGGCCCCGTCCCCTGCAGACCCCTCCTCCACCCACAGTGAACCAGGATCAATCCTGGAGCTGGTCCTGCTTCCCCAACATGTTGGCTAAGGTGAAAAAAAAACCCCTTTCATTTTGGTTGAAAAAAATCTTTATTCACAGAACAACACATGAATCACGTCCCACCCTTGCTCCTTTATGTATAAAATACTGGTAAAAAGTTTTATTCCAGAGGCAAGTGAATTCCCACAGAGTCCCCTCCTGATGAGTTCCAGCTCACCCCAGAGCTGGAACTTGTGCCAGTTTGGAAGCAGAAATGAGGTGTTTGCTGAGGAAGGAAACACCACCAAGCTGCAGCAGCAAAGGCTCCAGGGCTCCAGCTCATTTCCTTTGGCAGGGACCACAATCCCACCAGGGCTCCAGCTCATTTCCCACTGCATCCAAAGGGGAGATGTGGGGCTTGAAGGAACCACCCGTGTCCCTGCCATGTCCCACTGCCATGGAGGTTTATGGGTTTCACCCAAACCACCTGAGATGCCTCTGGAAATCTCTTTGGATTTACAGGCACTACAAACATGTCTGATGTCACATGTCCCCAAATCCAGTTCCCCAGGTGGTTCCTTCAAGCCCCACATGTCACCTTTGGATGTCATGGGTAGCAAGGACACTTGGCTCACCAAGGGGAAATTAGCCTGTGCAGGGACAAGGAGACTCCAGAAAGCAAAATAAATCAACAGGAAAATATCTATTAAAATGGCAAGCTAGGCTCAGAAACAGAAAGAAAATCCAGTTCCAAGTATCCTATGGCTCCTACCACAGCCCAAAAGGAAAGAGGTTGGCCAGAGGCCCACCTTGGTGTAAGACAAACCCTGCTACACCAGGTCACAACTACAGAAACTTTAAACAATGACAGCCTTAAACCCTAACCCCCAACACTGTAAAATCCACTGGAATTGGATCAGTTCATCGGAACTGAGATTTGCCAGGGACCCCTTGCAAGTGCTCAGCTGCCCTCTCAAGGGCTGCATCCATCAGACTTCATATCCAAAACAAATTTCAAGCAAATTTGGATTTATGATTTCTATTACACAGCCAGACGGATGCTCCATCACTGCAGATTCCCTCTTGTACTTTTAATTACTTCCTTGGGCTCAAGTGAAAAACAGTTCCATGCTTGCTTTGCTACAGTATTTCCTTGGAAAACCTGGACAAATGGGGAACTCCAAGAACAGGAAACACTTGGAGAAATAGCAGGAAAGTATCAAACACATGGAGAAGCCCAAGAACAGGGGCCACCGGTCACTCCGGGTGTCTGGCTGGGTCCCACCCCAGCTCTGGTCACCAGCACGGCCCTGTCTCATGACCCATATTCCCTAAAATTCCTTCTAAAATTTTTTCAGTTATTAAGACCCTTTCTCCCAGTTTGCAACAGGCCACATATTGAAAGGAAAGCTCAGTGTCATCAGCAGAATGTAGAACTTGTGATTAGTTACTAATCCAGAGACCCAGAACCATTCTAGACAGGAAACAGGGAAGGAATCGCCAGCACGAGGCCACATCATCTGGATATGACACATCTGTGCCACTGTCGGCCATCAGGGAATGCTCCAGACTTGCCACACATGGGAATAGGAATGGATCTGTAAGGTGATTGAAATGGATGATGCCCAAAATGCCAGGATGGCCCCTCTATCAGACACCCCCAGGCTGCAGGGGAAGCAGTGCCAGGCTGAGACGAGGATCTCACAGCTCCAGTGTTTCACTGGGACAGGGAATGACCCCAAGGAGAGGAGTGCGAGCCAGCACCACCCCTGGGAGGTGACACAGCTGAGTGTCCTTCACAGGAACTCCACAGGTGCAAAGGGTACCAAAGGAACCCAAAGGAACGCCTTCCCAAGGGTGGGGACGTCACCATCCCAAGGCACAGACTTGAGGAAACTCCTGACCAAGCTGATTTTCAATGCCAGGGCCTGTTGTGCCAATCCCACCATTCCTCTGGTGTGAAGAACCTGTTCCAGCTCTGTGAACAATCCACACCCCCAGGGAGTACAGGGGGACTCACCACTCCATCCACTGCTCCATCCACTCAGAAGTTCCAGCTCCAGAGTCCCAAACCCAACCAGCACCTCAGGAAATGAACACAGCCACCCAAACCTCTGTGCTCCAGCATTAGCAATGTCAGTTTTGGAGGCTGGATTTGGCAGGAGGCCCAGGGAGATGCCACAGGCTTGACGTGCATCCCAGTGGAAGCAGGAGGGAGCATGGCACTCAGCATCCCCTGGGAAGCAGCAGGGTAGAGAGAGGCACCAGAACATCCCTCAGATGAGCAGAGCAGCATTTCAGCCTAAACCAGAGAGATGTGTGCTGGGTAATACTGCATGTGAAGTTAACTGAGGTTATAACCATGTTTTAAGACTCTTCCCCACGCATCCTCCTCCTCCTCCGAGCAAATGGAACAGCAGATGGGAGCCCTTCACTTCCCAACTCTTTTTGCACCCTCAGTCCCACAGGCTGAACTCGGCCCATGAACACTGAAATTCTCTGGGCCATTCTTGCACTGCAAAATGCAGGGGGTCAGGTCAGTGCTGGCCAGCACAGGAAAGACTTGCTGCATGCTAGGCTGTGCCTTTGCATCCTCCCATCCCTGTGTGCCCAAAAGGACGTTCCTGGCTTGCTACAGCTGGGCACAGTGTTCACTTCTGCTTCCTATTAACCAGACCATTAAACCTGCAGGCTTGAGGGGAGAGCAGTAAAGGCCAGGGGTTATTTTCACAGGGCCATTCTCAAGCACAGCGTCCCCAAACACATCCGTTTCCCAACGTGCCTTCCACATGACACTGTCCAAGTGGGATTTGTAAACTCTGAAGTCCACAGGAAGGGCTCATCCAAAGCAGCACCCAGAGGAAATTCAGTTCTGGAGACAGTCCTTTTGCAGGAGGTCAGCAGCTCATGTCAGGTACTGCACGACGAGGAACATGATGAGGCAGGTCACGGCCATGCCCCCCAGCATGAGGAACTTGTCCTGGAAGGCGCGCTTCTCGATCAGCCGCATCACCGTGTTGGACAGGCCCAGCATGTTGGCAACGTCCAGGATCTTCTTGTGAGTGCCCTGAGGACAACAACACAGCAAAGACACAATCACCCGCATGCTCTGAGCCTTCTTATTCCACAGTCCAAGATTATTTCATCATGGATGGTGATTGATGGATTCTAATCCATGGAACTTCTCTCAGCCAACCATCCCTATCATTGCACAGGAGGTGGCCATTGGACCTGGAAACAACTCGATGTTTGGACTAATTAATTCATACACATGAACAGGAACATGGTTAAAGACACAAAACAATCTGTCTGGACAGAGACAAGATAAAAAGTGTCTCAGAAAAATGCACTCCTTTGGGAGGAGTAAGAGCTCTGCTGGTCCTGTTCCAGTCACAGTCTAAAAAGAGTTCTGATCAGCCAAGGTTTTGTGCAGAGCTCCCCTTGCTAAAGTACAGTTCATACCAACAGAGACTGAGAAGGTCCAGACACTTGCAAGGTAAATAGCACAAAAAAGGCAGATAAATGTGTAATGCCATTCCCTGAAATCCTTCCACAGAAAAGCACAGGGTGCTGCAGGCAGGACAGCTGGTATTATTAGGAATATGGATCCCACCAACACATCAGCAGCAGGGACACAAGAGGAATCCTCCTGCTTTACTACAGGGCAGTGGTTGGAGGAAACAGTATGAAATACAGACACAAAGATGTGCTCCAGGCACAGGTGGGTGGGACATTGCCCTGAGTGGGGAGAAGGGAGAGGATGCAGGGCTGCAGAGTCCTGATGGCAGAGGAGGTGAGAAGGACCCTTGAGGAAAGCTGAACACAGTGTCCCACCTGTGGGCAGGCAGAGCACTGAGCCACAGCCAGACACTGGTTAGGACCCTCCTCACACCCACTTGTGCACAGGGCAACTGCCAGGAGGGGCCCTGCCACACCAAGGACAATGGACAGTCCCTCACAGTGACACCTGGGCTGTCCCTGACAGAACACCCCATTCAGGATGCTGTAACACTGCCTTCATCTCTGAGCCAGGTCAACAGCACAGATTCCCATCACACTGCTGAACCCCATGCTTTGACTTTGAAATAAAAACTTCAGCCTCTTGTCACCCTGTTCTTTTGAATTTTTCTAAGCTTTCTGATGTTTACGTTCTTGCAATGGAGTTTCTCACACACTTTCATGTAAATAATGGTTGTTTTACATTCTTCTCTGTAGGAGGAGAATTTTGATGAACTGTTAGTTTAACTAGTGTGGTTGGAAAAGTAGCAATGTCATCCTCTAATGCACTGTCACTTTTAGAATTCTATAAATGCTGAGGTCAGAAAAATAAAGTACTCTCTTCTTGTTCTTGTTCTGATGAAGAACATCTTGCGTGAGTCTTGTTATTTCGTGTCACAACAGTGACAGCCTCTCTTCTTTAGTCCAAATTATTTTTGATCTCAAAAGAGTGAAAATATGAAAATTGGGATTTGAGTATAAACCTGACTCAAGATCAGGAAGGCTCTCTCCAAGGACAGAATTTAGACCAACTATATTAGACCCACATGCAGAAGTTTCTCAGTCCATAAAACAGAGATTTGCAATGCCAAACTACATCATCAGTGCCTTGTGTTCCAGGCAGTTCAAGCCCTTCACTGAAGTCAGATTGTGTCTCTGCTAGTCCCACGTATTCCGTTTTCTCCAGTTCCCACACCTCCTATTAACCCCCTGCACAGTGCTCTCAGGCTCAGCACCTCCCTGTCTCTGCAGAATCCTTTCACAGTGCTTCAGAACAAAACCAAACCTTGCTGGGAGAACAGAAACCAAATATGAAGCTTTAAACTGAAAGCAAACAATAGAAAGGGAAAACACTTCAATTCTGGCAGTCATGGAACAGTGGAATTGTACAACTGGATCAGTTAAAGGGACAATCTAGGAATACTCATTGCATACCTGTCTATTTATACCCAATATACACAAAGTTACAGAAAATAAAGTTATTAGTGTGCAAAGGAGGGACACAAGGGTGGGGAAGGGTCTGGAGGGGCCATACAGCTGAGGTCACTTGTTCAGCTGGAGCAGAGGGGACTGAGGTCAGACCTCCCTGGGGCTGCAGCTCCTCCTGAGGGACAGCTCCAATCTCTGCTCTGGGACAGGGACAGGAGCCAGGGAATGGCTGGAGCTGGGCCAGGGGGAGGGTTAGGTTGGATACCAGGAAAAAAATCTTTCCTGCAGTGGGTGCTGGGCACTGCCCAGGCTCCCCAGGCAATGGTCACTCCTGGAGGCTGCCAGAGCTCCAGGAGCATTTGGACAACACTCCCAGGGATGCACAGGGTGGGATTGTTAGGGTGTCTGCAGGGCCAGGAGTTGGACTCAATGATCCTCGGGAGGCCCTTCCAACATGGGATGTTCCATGATTCCACATTAACCCATTTCTCTTTGTAAGCTGTCTCTACATCAGCTGCTCCTGCCAGATGTTCTCAGGCAACAAAGCCTGTGTCAGTGTAAGAAAAGCCAAGTTAAGGGGAAAAGGAACATGAACAGACATTTCCTCACCTGTGAGGGAGAAGCAACATCCCCCTGCACACCCAGGAACGCAATGGCCCCGAAAGCACAGACTCTGTGTATCAGCAGGCATGGACAGACACCCAGCAATTCCCTGCTGCAGGGCTGACCCAGAGCTCACGTGCCTGGCAAAGGCTGGAGAAGAGCCAGGAGGCCCAGGGAGACCCAGCAGGAACCAGGCAGTCACTGCCAGCCAGCCAGCAAAAGCAGCCACGCAGGACTGGTGCTGCTACAAGAAACAGCATTTCCTCATCCCTGCAGGGCACCAGGTCCTGCCAGGGCTCCTCTGTGGCACCTGTGAGCTCTCCTGTGGTGGGATGCACCTTCTTCTCAGGAACCCTCCAGAATCCATGTGCTTCATCCAGTCCCTCATGAGAGATCACCTTGGATCAGTGATTTCCCAGCTTGGAAAAGCAACTCCAATTCTGATGATTGGATGCTCCAGGCGAATGTGATCAGCCACCAAAGCAACCCAGTGGACAAAAGTCTACAATCCTCTCAGGGATGCAAGAACTTCAAGGAAGGTGCTCTTTCCAAAAAGCATTCACAACCCCAGTCTTCTCCAGGCACTAGTAATGAGTCCTTCCAGCCTTTTCCTCATGAGCTGGCAGCAGAACCCCTCCCTCTCCCCACCACTCCTGTGGCCAGACTGCTCAGCAACACCATTCCTCTGCAATGAACACTGAACTACCCACTGAGTTTTCTTCAAGGTTTCTCTAGTAATGGACCTTGTCTTAAAACAAATCCATATTCACCAGGTCAGTGAACAAGTGACCTGAACCAGAAGCTAAACCTCATCTTGGAAAAAAACCCAGCTTCAAACTCTGCTTTAATGTCTCCAGGTAAGATCTGTGGGTGCAGAGCCTGGTAACCAGAGCAGGGAGCAGAGGAGGAGCTGCAGCCCTGCTTTGGACCCGTGCAGGGCTGAGGGAACACCAGGCAGCCTGGAACCCTGGGGTCAGGACAGCAGCCTGTGCACACTTAGCTCAGCTCCCTGAGTGCCAGCTGGAGTCCAGACCAGCCTGCACTGCCTGCCACACCATGGAGCTGCAGGTGTGACAGACCTGACCAAGTCTGGGATTTATGTCATTAAAAATGCCTAAATCTGGCAAATACATCCCTAAATAAAGCAGTGTCACAAAACTGAGAACAGCAGTTATCCCCATCTGAAGATCAATACAACAGGCATTTCCCTACACTTTTCACAAGTCCAGTTTCTCCCCACACACTTCTTATTAAAAAGTTTTTTGTATCCTTGAGCTTTTCACTCACAACTGACCATCACTTTGAACAGTCTGTAAAATAAAAGGCAAATATTTGCTATGAAGAGACATGCAGAAATGCAGCTGTTATCAGCAGGGAAGGAGAGACTGTTGAGGTGCATTATCTTTATTACTAATCTTAATCACAAGTGCTCTACAGCAGCTTTGTGGCTGCTCTGAGTGATGCTAATCTGAACCATCTCCCTGCCAGCCAGTTATCCCCCTCCTGAACCTGAACAAACAAACAGCAACCAACCAAAGAAAAACAAACATAACATTCAGCACTCCAGATACTGCCCTGCAGGTGAAGGCCAGCAAGCCCCAAGAGATCTTAAAGGTATTCCTAACAGGATGGTAAAATGTAAAGATTTCAAGTTGTTTAAATGAAGTTTGGGCCTTTCCAGCATGCTCAGCTCAGAGCAATGTACTGACACAATACATATATTGATTTTACTTAGCCTGATCAGCATGAACACAGAAAAATGTGGGGTCTTTCTGGTAAAAAATGATGCCCCCACCTTTAATGTGACTCTCTGGTCCCTCAGCCCCGCCAGGATGTTGGTGCCACTGCCAATAAGCTCATCCATGCCTCGGTGGGCACTGTGCAGGGATTCATTAAACTGCAGGGTTTCGTCGATCGGGATGGTGGTGTCAGAGTCCTGTGGGGAAAGCAGGGACTCGGTTACCTGCTCACTCACAAACACAACATGCACCAGCAGACACGGCCAGAACCCAACGGGGCTGCCAGGACTGTGCTTACACTTTTTTTGTCAAAATGATTTTAAATACAGCATTGATATTTGAGTGAAAAGAGTCATTTAGAGAAGATAGGGAGGAAGCCAAAAGGCAAAGCTGAGCAGCTGCTCAACTGTAATGAGATCTCAAAGATGAAAAGAGCAAAAGCAGAGAATTTTTATAATCGCATAGGAAAGGGTACTGCAGGAGAGAACATCAAAGCTAACAGAAGGTGTTTAACAAGGTGTTAAACACCAAGAAGGTGCTTAGTCATTGATCACTGCAATCGAAAGACTTGTGGAAGATTTCACACCACATTTCTGAGCAACAAAAGGCCTGAAAAAATGTTTGGAGATGACATTCTAAACATTTACAAAACAGTGCAAATTTCTGGCAGTGAGGGCAAATAGACATGGGCCTGGTTCCCTGAGCTCTGGCTCACTCATCACCCTGGGCCATACTTTAAAAAAAAAAATTAAAAATTAGTATTTTTCATGGTTTTCCAGAAAAGACGCATTCACTCAACTAGGAACTGGGAATCTTGAAATGGAAATGACAGGGTAAAACTCTAATCTGGACTGCACAGCAGGGCAGGGATGGGATCACCCCTGTCTGCCAAAGGCCTCCAGGCTGCTGTTCTCTGGACACCACTCCATCCAGAGGGGCAAGGAAATGGCTCACTACTCCCACATGGTTTAGAGCAGGAACTGGGGAGTGGTAAGGGGCAAGTGTTGGGAACACTGATCACCTGCTCCAGGTGCTCAGAACAAGAATCACCCAAAGGCAGAATTCAGAGTCATGTGAATGAGTGGCACTCGGTGTGCCCAGCAGATGCAGGTGACACACACATACAGCACAGTGTGCTCTGAACAGACTCTTTGGTAAAAACCCCAAATGTGCATCTGAAAATGCCATGTAGGACCCAGGGTCTGGTGTTGTCCTGCCTAGGCAGGGGGTCTGCTCACTGTGGAGAAGGAAGAACCAGGGACAGAGCTCTCAGGGGCCCTGGATGAAGGGGCTGTGGCAGAACACACAAACCTGGGCCCCTGTGAACACAGCACCAAGGCTCAAACAAGTGTCTGAGCAGAAGTACTTAGATTCCCATGTGAATGGCTCTTATTCCAGATATTTAACAACCTTCAAACCAGCAGATTTCATTTCTGTACAAGGTTTTTTTATCCACTATAAGGCAGCAATAAAAATAGAGAAGTAGATTTGTGACCTCCCCCCAAGGAGATGGGATGGCACCAGAGCTGTTTCGCTGCTTGTGATCTTCTCCAGGTACAAGGAAAGGCTTTAAAGATAAATACCATTTTTAACTCTTGAATTAAGCAAACTGTTCAGAACACTGCTACAGCTGTGTTCCAAAAGCTGTTCTGGATGTTCCAGTGATTTACTCACACACTCAGCTGACATCACTAACAGAACAGCAGAGTATAAGAATAAGAACTGTGGAAAACTGTAACTAAGAGAGGCTGATAACTGATAAATAAATCATCATTTTCCTATTAAAGGATCATTTTAAACCCACATTTTAGTAGCAAGCTAAAAAGAAATATAAAGTAATTGTGTATTTTTTTCATCTACCACACCTTTCAACATCTGAAGGAGAAAATAACCTATTTGCTCTATATTTTGCATCTGTAAGCCTGTTACTGCTCTTGAAAACTGTTCCACTCACACACCTTTCATTTCTGAACAGCAAATTTTCCAGTAGGAAAACTTGCCCCGACTTGCAGGGAAACACCAAAGTGTTTAAAAACAACAAATTGCAGTATTTCCTTCAAGCCTTGTTTATAATTTTGAAATAGCCAACAAAATACCAAGCATTATCTTTATGGCAGGCTTTGAGAAATGCATCAAACTGCCCAAATCTCAGTTAGTTAGGATTGCTCACATTCTTTCTTTCTTGTCCTGACAATGACTGACAAAATGTTAGGTAAGATGTCTTTAACAAAGAAGGGAAATAAAGAGGGAAATCAAAGAAAAATGTAAAAATAGTATTAAAAAAAAACCAAAACAAAACAAAGCAAAAAACCAAACAACTTTAAAAAAACAAACAAACAAAAAGAAATTAAAAAACAAACAAAACCAAAAAACCCAAGACTAACCTTTCTGTTGCGGAAAAATGAAATCTGAAAGCAAGCCTACATTATTGAGAGCAAAATTCCCCCAGCAATTTGCACTGGAGGGACTTCCCAATGGAGGAAACTAACAGGAACAGGTGGAACATTCATGTTATTACAGACTTTTGACTCATTTCTAGGCAAAAAGCAAAGGCTTTGTCCCAGCTGTGTGATTTATGTTTGGCTATACTGAAGTTTGCTGACACCTGCTGCCAGCGGGGTGTGTAACAGTCAGGCTTTTCACAGATCTCAGGATCTGGCAAACATTTGACACAAATCCAAGTGAAATGTACACTTTGGTACCTACCTCACTGACCCTTTTACAACTGCTACGTAAATCCAGGTGGATTGCATTGGATAAAACAAGAGCAGCAGCTTCTGGAACCTTTTCCTGTTGCCTTAAGAGCCCAGTTTTTCCTCACAAGAGCTGTACTGTCTCCCCACATAGATTCCTCTCCACCTTTACTCACACTCCCAGCAGCTTCCAAGAGTCCTGTTTACACGCTGCCTGCCTCCCCCCTGCTGGATGAGAGCTGCTGGAGCACAGAGAGCCCCAGCAGGGATATTTACGTTGGTGGTGAAGGTGCGGGCCAGCAGCTCCTCGCGCTGCCGCTCCTGCTGCTCCCGCAGGTACCGCCGGTGCTGGAAGTTCCTCAGGGCTGTCTGCAGGTGCTGCACGTCGTATTTCAGCTGGTCCACTCGCCTGCAAAGGACCAGCAGCACAAAAACACTCTGCTTTTCTGAAGACTCTGCTTTTCTGGTGCTTTTTGTACGAGCAAAGGAGCATTGTAAATTAACAGCCACGAATAACAAGGAAAGACGGGTTCTACTTCTCTACAAGATGCAGGACATCCAATGCTAGGCTGAAATTCCACACCTACATCCTCCCTGTCTCATTTTTCTACTACACAGGTGATTATTTCACAGGTGATTATTCATTTTAATCAATTATTTAGCCTCCAGGCTAATGACAGGATGTGAAGCAGAACTCCTGAGCTGTCTTGGACATCCTATCCCATGGATTGTCTCTTCAGGTGTTATACAACTATATCCATTGCTCAGTTAACACAGATTTGGGAAGAGATGGTAGGATTTGTACAGGTTCTATTTTATGGCTCTTCCCCCTTCACATAAAAGATGATGCTTTCCAGTTTCTTTAACTAGCAACATGTTCTGAAGTTTGAGGTTTTATTAAAAGGAGCTCAAAAGTCAGTGGGTAATACAGGAGACAGCTCAGACATCTCCACTGGGCTGAAACAAATCATGTCCAGAACTCCACTGGCCCTGATTAAATGATTGATAAAATTAATGTTTGATCACCAGACTATCCTGGTCTAGTGGAAGATGTCCCTGCCCATGGCAAGGGTTGGAACTGATCTTTAGGGCCCCTTCCAACCCAAACCATTCCAGGATTCTACAAAGAAATCACTGACTATTTCAGATACTGGCCTCTTTCTTTAACACAGGTGACATGAAATCCACCCCTATTATCTACAAGGGCCTTTTTGGACTAAACATTAATAACCGAGTCACAGAATTAATTAAGAACAGCAAGTCCTGGTATCTGTGGTCCAACCTCCTGCTCAAACTATTGCTCACTTTAGAAACCTCTTTATTTCAGTTACCAGCAGCTTGGAAAATGGTCCGGAGAAAATGACACAAAACGAAGGAATTTTACTCTCCAAAATGTCATTAAAAGCAAGTGACAGAGAAAGCATCCAAGTGCATGTTCTGCTCATCTGAGAACAGAGCCATGAATCCAGCTGCATCACCAGTCTGGACTTGATGATCTCTGAGGCCTTTTCCAGCTTTAATGATTCTCGTGATCCAGGGGTTAAATGCAGGAAAGTGATTTTGCCTCTGTGCCTCAATTTTTCTACTGCAGAGCACAGAGATCAGTTATGCAAAGTATAAAGATTTCACACAAATCAAAAGCAAAGGGCTTCAGTAATTTTAATTAAAATAATTACAAAGACTACCCTGCACAATTCCAGCAAAACAGTGAACTCACAGTTTGGCACTCTGCCTCTTGTTGGGAGGTTCTTTGCTGGACAGGATTTCCAGACGTTCCAAGTTGCTGAATATATTGTCTATTCTTGCCTGAATCTCATTTTCTACCACTGCAAGGAAATAAAAACAGGATTTGACTTGAATTAGACAACTGTAATCTGATGAAGGCAAATGCTCAAAAGCATTCAAAGCAATATGCAAAACCTGAGAGATGCAAATCTTTACTGGATGAAAATAATCAGGTAATTAAGAACTATAAATATAATGAAATGTCACTTCTTTAGCTCAGTAACTTGACACTCTCACCTCTCCCTCCTCCTCTGAGAAGGCAGCTAGGAAAGCCCCTGCTTGTTCCAGACATCTGAGCCTCTTCCCCCATCAGCTCCATGAATTAGGATTTCAAGCCCACACATTCCCCCTGCAGCCCCTTCCTGCTCCCTCAGCAGGATTTGCTATCACAAGAACACAGAGAAGCATCATCAACCACCTGCCAACTACCCCACACACCAGGACTTCCCAGAAAACCACTCTCAGCAGCACCCACAGAAGCAAAGAGCACACAGGACCTTGTCTTTGCCCCTGGATCTCACACAGCCAAGGAGTGACTGACTCACACCCAGAGACAAATCAATGGAATTGTCCTAATCCAGCTCTCCATCATTTAGTGCAGCTGAGCTCAACACAGGAGAGCTGACAGAAAGTTACAGCAACTTTTGTCAGATCAAACAACACCACTGCACATTTTTCTGAGCAGGAAGGGACTATTTGCTCAAAGTTGGAAAAGGCAAACTGCAAGTTTGATTTCCTGCTCTTCAACCATGGATAACCCTGTTTTCCATAAATTCTGAAATACACACTAGTAACTTTACAGAGAGAGAAATAGATACAAATATTTATTCATTTATTAACTGTGCAAACTGGTGAACCAACTGTAAACTATGGAAAGAACATAATGCTATCTCTTGAAATGGTCTCAAGCAATGGAAGCAGAATGGTAAATTACACTGATTTTCAGGACTTTCAAAATCCCCCCCAGTGAACAGCAGTCTGGGAAGTCTGGCATTGTAGGAGTGGTACAACCACCACAAAAACCACAACCAAAATTAGTAAGTTGCTATTTTTTGATAGGAAATTTATCAGAGCCCTTCCTAGAGCCCAGTCATGTTTCACAAATGTGTTTAAGGTAAGAGAAGTCAGTGAACATATGCAGAAATGCATCCAGCCAATGCAGTGTCCTTTCACCTCAGAAGTTCCTGATGAAGTTCATTAGTAGTGACTCATGCAGGAATTAAGAGTTCAAACACAGGTCCAAAATACATGTGCCAATTCTGCACTGGGGTAAAAAGTCCTGCCACACATATCAAAGCATCTTATTATTACAGTCATTTATGAGCACAGGGTTATAGTCCAGATTTACTGAGGCAAGTTCAGACCCAATGGTTCTACACACTTCCCATGAGCAGGTGGAATCACAGATTCTGACTCTGATGTAGCAGGAATGTCAGGAGCATCCTGCTGAAGTTCCTGCACACAAAATCACAGCATCTTCCCCAAAACTGCTCTGAGCATCTTTAGGGGAAAGCTGCCAGTTGGTGGATGCTGAGGGAACAACACCACAGCAGGGCAGGCTCAGCCACACCTCAGCTTTCTGAGCTTCTAACAAACCAGCCCAGAGATGCTCTCAGTCTGCAGTTCTGTCCACACCAAGGTGTTCATTCACTCCAGGTGTACAAAAACCTCCATGAGTGCATCAGTGTTTTGATCTGTTTGTGCTGAAGGCCTGCACAGGCACCCTGACCATGAGCTCCAAAATCTAACAGCACCAAAAGTCTGGCATTCTACCATGACATTAAAGAAGCATCCACAGCAAGCACTCTCTGTCAGTTAAAGGATTATAACAGGAAGATGGAGCAAATTCTTGTCCTGTCTTTTTTGTTCTGAGCTCATTCAAAACACCACCTTATTGAAGTTAAACAGCAACACGATTTCAATGCATTCTGAATTTGTGATGTGTCTCAGCAGCCGATCACAATAGCTCAGGAGCTAAATTTGTTCCAATAATGACTGTCAATTTAATGAGAAGGCATACAAGGTTAAAAATGCAAACTAAATCAATCTCCCTCCCTCATTCATCACTTACAGTGCACTGACTCTTTGTCTGAAGTCTCCAGGTGCCCCATGTAAGACTGGACCTCATGGACCTGCCTGTCAGGACATAAAGAGAAAATGAACAGCAAAGTCAGCTAACAGACACAAAATCATTTCTCAGCACCTCACTTTCCAGCTTCTTTTACTGAAATGCACTTTTTAGAAGAGCACAGGAATCAGCAACACAGTGTCAAAGCAGACAGCTCATACCTGACCACCAACCCAGATCCTCAGCAGGAAGCAAGCTGTGCTCTCACCTCATATGCACCTACAGACTTTATTTAAAAACAGAAATCAAGGTGAAGATTATGAAAAGCACTGGACAGCTTTTCTAAAAGAAACAGCTGTTCATCTTGGTCTGGAGATAACAGTGGGAATGATTTTCACTGTCTCACAGCATGTGAATTCACAGGCATCAACTGAAATTAAAAGCCTGTAATTATAAGAAAAAACTACTGTAACTGGGCAAGCAGTGGCATAGGAAAATAAAAGGAAAAAAAATATTGATAGTTGTTAAATTCTTCTGGAACTAGATGGGCTTTAAGGTCCCTTACAACCTGAACCATTCAATGATCACAAAATAAGGCACTACAGAAATAGAGCAGGACAACATCATCCCCCTTATCCATAACAGCTGCAGTGACATTCCTGCATTTCAGATCTCCAGCAGGATTTCCTGCTCTTCCCTACAGAGTCACTCTGTGTCATTATTCAGCGACAGAGATATGATAATCCAACACAAGATTCAATTCAAGTCTCTTACCACCCCACCTCCATTAATAGACCCCTACAAAGATGCAAATTATCATGGAAATTTTGAATATTGGCTTAACTGTGTCCTTTGGCCCCTTTCCCGTGAGTTATTCCATATAGATCACCAACAGAACCGTGAGATTTTTTGCCTTATTTTGCAATTCCCACACCACTCCTCCCGCTCCAGACCGGCATTATCTGTGAAATGTGGGATTTATCCTCAAGCAGCCACACACCTCCAGAGGTGCTTTAGACTGCGGCAGCCGGACCCCTCAAACCCTGCTGCAAAACTCCTTAGAAACGGGCGTGCTTTAAATAAACATCACTGAGCGGCAATCCCCGTCCCCTGTGCCCCGGGCCGAGCCCGCGGGGCTGACGCGGCACACGCGGTTCGGGGCTCTGCTCCCTCCGGGATGGGGTTTTAAGGGGAAAGGCTTTTCAAGGGCGCTGAGAGCTGTGGGGTGTCGGCCCTGGGCTCCCGAGCAGCGGCCCGGCCCGGCCGCTCACACTCGCTTTGTGCCGCTGCCCCCGATCCTTCAGACCAATGCTGGTCTGGCGGGACAGCCCTCACTCACCCCGAGCCCTCACACCCCCCTCAGCCCCTCACTCACTCACCCCGAGCCCTCACACCCCCCTCAGCCCCTCACTCACTCACTCACTCACCCCGAGCCCTCACACCCCCCTCAGCCCCTCACTCACTCACTCACTCACCCCGAGCCCTCACACCCCCCTCAGCCCCTCACTCACTCACTCACTCACCCCGAGCCCTCACACCCCCCTCAGCCCCTCACTCACTCACTCACTCACCCCGAGCCCTCACACCCCCCTCAGCCCCTCACTCACTCACTCACTCACCCCGAGCCCTCACACCCCCCTCAGCCCCTCACTCACTCACTCACTCACCCCGAGCCCTCACACCCCCCTCAGCCCCTCACTCACTCACTCACTCACCCCGAGCCCTCACACCCCCCTCAGCCCCTCACTCACTCACTCACTCACCCCGAGCCCTCACACCCCCCTCAGCCCCTCACTCACTCACTCACTCACCCCGAGCCCTCACACCCCCCTCAGCCCCTCACTCACTCACTCACTCACCCCGAGCCCTCACACCCCCCTCAGCCCCTCACTCACTCACTCACTCACCCCGAGCCCTCACACCCCCCTCAGCCCCTCACTCACTCACCCCGAGCCCTCACACACCCCTCTCAGTCCCTCACGCACTTGTTGGTTTGCTGGTACAGCCCTCACACCCCTCAATCCCTCACTTGTTGGTTTGCTGGTACAGCCCTCACACCCCTCAATCCCTCACACCCCTCAATCCCTCACTTGTTGGTTTGCTGGTACAGCCC
>VZRH01008199.1:41006-51680 GCA_013397555.1 Urocynchramus pylzowi
CCCCCGTCCCACCATTTTATAAAAATGGGGGACCTTAAAAAAAAAAAAAAAAAAAAAAAAAAAAAAAGAAGTGAAAATTGTTTTCATTTGCGTTTCATCCACGGGGTGATCCAGGCATGCGGAGCTGGCCGTGCCGGGTCCCTCTCCCGTGTCTCCCCGGCTGGCTGGGATGCTGCAGGGGCTGTGCTCTGTTTGTTGTTAAAGCAGCCTGACACAAAGAGGCCCCAGGAGCTGCATGCACCCACAGGATGGATGTCGGCTCCTGTCAATCCAGCCCCAGTCCCCCAAGAGGGAAAACGGGATTGTCTGCAGCAGTGAGGGGGAGAGCTTTCTCAAGCATGTCATAGAGGAATTTTCCTAAAGCCTTCCCCAGTAATCTGAACAAAACCTTCCCAAGGCTCTTGTGTTAATGGAGACCAGAAGAAAGTGTGGGGATGGGATAGAGGCATAAAAGATGGAATTCACCATTCAGTTCTGCCTGACAGCTACTGTGCCAGATCCACAGAATCATGGAATCCCAGTTTGTGTGGGAGGGAACCGTAAAGCCCATCCAGTGCCACCCACTGCCATGGGCAGGGACACATTCCACTGTCCCAGACTGCTCCAAGCCCTGTCCAACCTGGCCTTGGACACTGCCAGGGATCCAGGGGCAGCCACAGCTTCTCTGGGCAGCTACTGTGGGTCCATAGTAGCCAGCCTGGTGTTGCTCAGTGTAACCACAGCAGGATGGCTTTCCAGGCCATTTCCCAAGGCCCAGGTAAGTCAGGTGTTCTGTGAGAGGGGTCCCACGAGTTTCTGATAGCCCAGGAAGCTCTGGACTGTAGTGACACTCAGGAATGCACAGCACAGTTGGAGACAGGGATCCCTTTGGAGTGGATCTCTTTACCAAGTTTGCACACAGTACCCAACACACCCCACTGAAGAGAAGATCCTGCTCTAGCACTGACTCTCCTGATGCTCTTACAAACCTTTTCCTCAGGAATTTAATTTTGCCATCTTCTCACAAGATGGTTTTGGTACCTGTGGGTAACATGAATCGTAATTCCTTAGGGCTGGAAACCACCTGCCGAGAGATGGAGAGGCAGATTGTGTCTTACAAGCTTTTATATTGCCTAAGATTGAGGCTCCCATCAGAGGCTGAGGTTGGCAGTGGTTTGGCTCAGCCTCCTTGGCAGTGGGGCTGCACCAGGCACTGCTGCCACAGCTGGAGCTGCACATGTCCCTGGGACATGAGATCACTCCTTGGTGCAGTGGCATTTCCCCACCTGGGGATGTCTGCAGGGACAGGGACGGTGCCACAGGGTGGCATTTCCCCACCTGGGGATGTCTGCAGGGACAGGGACGGTGCCACAGGGTGGCATTTCCCCACCTGGGGATGTCTGCAGGGACAGGGACGGTGCCACAGGGTGGCATTTCCCCACCTGGGGGTGTCTGCAGGGACAGGGACGGTGCCACAGCAGGGCTGGGAGTCTGCCTGTGTTGCAGATCTTATCTCCAGTGATTAGCTGGCCCCGCTGCACTGTTCCTGCTATCCTGAGCCATCTGTCAATTTGCTGCTTCTATTTCAAATTCAGAGAAGGGCTTGTTTTCCCTGCAGCTTATCTGCTTTTTCTGACCAGACTAAATGGTCTAATCACCAAAAAATCTACCTCCAGCAGCCAGCCTTGCACCTCTTACCTCACATTTCAGACTCCTCCCAGGTCCAGTTGCATTTCCCACTCCAGTTACTGATTCCACTGGCAGCAGGGTTTTATCTGCCCCACTAAAAGGCAGGTGGGTTCAACACCAAATGAAATCTGCAAAATTACATCTACCACTCTTCCCTGTTTTAATGAAATTAATTTCCTTTATAGCTCCTTCAAGTTTTCCAACACTGTCCCTCTGCCCTAAGCATGATGGTGCAGCAACTGGGGACATGAGAGGTGGAACAAGATTTATTGGTCTCTCAAAGTGTTTTGAATTATCCCATAATCACTTTAGTCCCTGGTAAACCAATGTGTCTTGAGCCTACTCAGGAGTGTTTGCCTCCCTGGTCATGCTGCCCACAGCCAGGGCAGCTCCACTGACAGCAAAATGAAGAGCACAGATATGCATCATTAAGAGTTTGATTTTTTTTAAACATAGTTCTTATAATTTTTTCTTCTTTTTTTTTCTTTGGAAAGGTATCTGAAATTCAAGAACACTCTCTGTTGGCCACATCCACCACTGAATTGGCTGAATTTGCTATAACTTACTATCCTTATCCATCTGAATTTTCCAAGTTAAAGTTTTAACCGCTGCTGGATGATTTGATGAATTGTAAAAAATATGTGATATTATAAAATTATATGCTATAATTGTATTCCTGTAGAATATTATAAATGTGTGTTGGTAACAGGCACTCACAGCCTATCCCTACCTGTCCAGTCACAGATTTTTCTGCATCACCTCCCTGCAGCCTCCAAATCAAGCAAGCTCTTTGTTCACAGCAAGTGGTGCAAAATCAGCCTAATTCACTGATGGCAAAAGACCTGGGTGCATTTCCACCTGCCAATACCCTTTTCCCAGTGTCCATAGCACGAGCTGGTTGGGAGAACCACTCTTGCTTCTCCCAGTCACTTTACTTTTCTGCTACAGCTATTTAAAAACACTGAATTTTTGAGTGTTTCAGATGCCACAGCCTTCATTTGCGTAACTATGAGCTAAAATTAGAACTATCACATGTATTTTTTGTGAATTTTTATACTCAAAATAAAAATATCATTTGCATTGCAGTTTAATTGCACTTGCCTGTGTCAGGTGAGGTGATGCCTCAAACCTGTGTGATAAATGCCATTATCTGAGTTGTCAGGCTGAACACAAGGATGCTCACAAAGTCCCCACTTCGAATCTCTAACCCTCTGTCTGAAGGGAGACAGAGGAACAGCAGAAAGAGATGAGCCAGTCTTATGTAATTACCAAGCACATCACCCTCAGCAAGGAGAGCTGGGTTTGCCAAGACCACAATAATGATTGCACTGGCCCCGGGTGCTCCAGCTCAGCCTTGTGTGGATTTGCAATGTAAATCCCTGTCTCTGCTCCTGCCAGCACTGCCTCCCTGGGATCCACAGCAGCAGCAGCAGCAGCAGCAGTGCAATTCCTGCATTCTGGCAGCTCTGCCTTCCCTGTGCCCCAGCTGACACTGCTCCTGCCCACACTGCAGGGCTGGGCACAGGGAGGCTTGGCAGGCAAAGCAAGCTCTGCCTGCCTGGGCTCTGCCATGGGCAGGCAGGACATGGCTGGGGGTGATTCAGGGTGGGGTCCCCCACTGCCCAGTCTGGAGTGGAGCTCACCTTGGGGTCCCCCTGTGGGGCAGAGCTCACCCTGGGGTCCCCCACTGCCCACAGACGAGGCCCAAGGAGGCTGATGGGCAGAAGCCCAGCATGGCAGCACAGCTGGCTTGGCATCAGGAGGTCACATCTGCCTGCAGAACCAGGCAGATGGTTTTCTCCATTCCCTTCTCCATTCCCACCTTGGGGATGCTCTTGTCAGCACGCAGCCCCAGGTGGGAGCTGCTGGAGTGGAGGGCTGGAGGTGGAGCTGGTCAGCAGTGTCCTGACCTGGGTGACACAGTCACCTTCTCCCCAGTGTCAGCCCTGGGAGTGCCTCAGCATGTAAGAGAGGGACAAACAGAGCAAGCACAAGGGCAAGGGGAAGTCTTTGAGAGGGGAAGCTGGGAGCATCAGCCCCATGAGCAACTGGAGACCAGCGGTGGGCTGGGGGCTCAGGGGTTCGTTGCAGGTCTCCAGCTCTTCTTCAGCTGCTGACACCTCCTGAATGTTCCCAGGGAAAGGCAGAATCACAGAGCCATAGAATCACTGAACTATTTGGGTTGGAAGGGACCTTTAAGTTCATCTACTTCCAATCCCCTGCCTTGGACAGAGACACCTTCTGGCAGCAAAATCCAGATTGCTCCAAGCCCCGTCCAACCTGGCCTTGAACAGACCCAGGGAGGGGGCATCCACAACTCCTCTGGGCTTAGTTTTCAACTGCTGGTTAAGGCCTGCCTGTACTGGGTGGGAAGAACTCAGCAAAGGGAGGGAGATGGGATTTCACAAGCTGCCCAGAGCACAGGAGCATCTCTGCAGTGTTCCCACTGCCCGTTCCTGCTGTGCTCCTGCTGCCAGTGTCCATGAATGGTCCTGTACAGCCACACCTCCCCTCTTCTCATCATTACACTGCCCACAGCCATCCAAGTGCTCTCCCACAGATAGCAAAGTTCTATCTGTTTCTTTGTTGGAGGTTTTGAGGCAGAAGGAGGAGATCCCAGATGCCCAGTAGTAGATTTGAGGAAAGGCTCGAGCACAACCCTCCTGGCCCTGCTGCTCTGACCACTGGTCCCCACTGGTGTCTCCTCCTCTCATCACTGAGGTGCTGAGTGTACCTGCAGCCCTGACTGGGATGTTTTTGCCCAGTTGCAGACTGGGGAGAGCAGCACTGCAGCTCCTCCCAGGGAGCTCAAGGAGCGGCAGTGCCTCGGGGCACTCGGTAAATGAATAAAAAAACAGTCAGCACTGATTAGGGAGCTCAGGTTTTGGCTAGGACTCTCTAGAGCCTCCAAGGCATTGCAGAGGCTCAGAACCTCATTACTTCTATAAAGTGGATTCAGTAATTAGCTCAGGTCAAAAGTTTACAGCTTGGAGGCTGCTGCTAGGGAATGGTTCCTCCTGGACATTAGAAGCCAAACTGCAGAAAGCAGGAATTGGCATCAAGGCAAAACACTTAATCAAGGGTCTTTGGGATGGGATTGTCCTGCTGTATAGGCTGACTGGACAGTGATGTGCCCTCAGAAGGAGAGATACTCCACTGGAGAAGCAGACAGGACATGGCCACAAATCCTTGTGAAGCTGGGAATTGCCTCCCTGGGTGTGTCCTGGGTTAGCGGAGCCAAAATCCTGCCATGGCCAGAACAAGGATTTTCAAGCAGGCTGCAGAAAGCTGCTGCAGGCTCAGTCCTGCCCTGTTCCCTCCACACAGCCCAGCTGAAGAGACCTAAAGCAAGAACTCATCCCAGTGGGACAGGGCTGGCATCAGTTTAAGTAGCCAATCATTGCTTAAATGTTTCTGTGTTCCTGATTTCAAATATTGCCCAAAGCAGCAATTCCACATCCTTGATTCATCTGACATACAAAAGCCTTCCAGTGACTGACAAATTTTTATTTTCCAATTTCATGTAATGTCCCCCACTAATATGTTATGAGACAGGAAAGCCCAGCACCATTTGCTGTTCAATCATTTTGGTTCTGTTTTAAATGATTCACCTGACTCACAGACAATTCATTTTCTGTGTAATGATCAGACCTTTGGGTCTCATCCCAGTCTTAGTGGCTTCTGCACCTCTGCTACATCCCATGGGATGCCAAGTCCAAATTGCCAGCAACCAGAGCTGGGCTCTGGCATGGAACTGGGGGATTTTCCATCCCAGCCTTTCCCAGGACTCCCACATCCTGCCCACCTGGAGACCAGGACCCAGGGACTGCCACAATGCCCAACAGGACACCCTGCTCTCCCCTCTTCTGACTGTGCCAGAGAGAAAGTGGGACGGGGAGGAGGGAAGGGAGGGGCTGAAGGATTAAACAAGACAGACCAGAAAGCTTTGCATTTTTCCCCTAATACTCAGCTATTTAATGACTAGTTTGATGATAAGCATGAAATTAAATAGACAAAGAAAATTCTCTCATGTCTAAGAAGTCAGCAGATAATTAGGCTTTGATGGGGACATTCTGAGGCAGTTTCTACTTATTTTGTGAGGCTGATTTAATGCAGGGGCTGTCTCAGTTGTCCCTGCAGTCAAGCTCTGCTGATCTCTCCTGGCCAGAGCTCTGAGAGATGCTCATGCTGGCTGATGCCTCCTTACCCAGCAGGTGCTGATCCCATGGAAGAGCCTTCTTTAACAGGAAAAAGCTTTCTGCCCCTTTCAGTTTCCATTTCCCATGTTCATCCTATTTTAAACTCCACAGAGCTCACTTCACCCAGAGCAATAATAACAGAAAGCTGTACAAGGAATTTGGAATTCAGATTTGTCTTCTCTCCTTGTGAGGGTAAAAGCAGCCGCAGTGTGAGGAGCAGTCCTTCAGCAACTTTAAACATAAATTCATTCTTTCTGTACCTATTCACAGATGGAAGTCCTTAATTTCAAGTCCAAAAATTTTGAAATCCAGAAAATAATCAGCTCAAACTTTCAGACCCAAAATCCACCAGCTCTGAGGGCCTGAGGATCTAAATAAGAAAATCATTGCACATCAGGTAGTGGGAATGCACAGCACCCTGGTTCCTCCAGAGGCAGCCAGAATCTGAGCACTCCTAAGTGTCAGGGAAAAAAAAACAAAACCCTTTTCTCCCATGTAAACACTCCTAAGGATATATCATGCTTTATTTTCAGGAAAATGTTGGTTTGTTATGGCAACACTTCAAACCAAAATCACGAATGCAAACTGCCTCCAAAGTAGGAGCCATGAAATCAGAGGTGACCAGGGCTGCCTGCAAAATGAGGCTCATCAGGTGTCTGCCAGGAACATCTCTCAAACCTTGAGGTAGGACAGAGGTGGTTAAAGGAGGGAGAATTGGAAAATAGGGGGAAAAGGGAAGGGAGGGGAAAATGTAAGAAATCCCTTTTGTGGCGCAAAAGGGAGTAGTGTGTCTTTACACTTGGGATTTAAAAAATAAAGCAAGGCTGAGAGCATGAGAGAGTGAACCAGGGCTGCTGCTTCTGCCCTGTAAACTTTGGGGTTGGAGAAAAGGAGGAGGAACCCAGCGTTGACAGCCAAGGGCTGTCTGAGAGCGTGGATGGAACAACCTGTGATAAAATCACTGCCCTCAGAGCAACATCTCCCCAGGTTTTGAGAAGTTCTTATCATTCCAGTTAAAATGTTGGAACTGGATCCAATTCAGTGTTAAATTCTTAATTCTGGCTGTCCACAAGCTTTCTTTGTTTTTACAGATTAGAGATTAGCATGTATTTTAATTAAACCATGTTCCTATTTTGACTGAAATACATCAATAATCACAGTAACATTAATAGCAACAAATTGTTATTCTTATTGTTATTGTTATTATACCTCTCTTCAGGCCTAAAGTGAAGCCTTTGTTTTGTTGCCATATCCAATCCTATACAGTAAAAGGCTTTAATGGAGCCATAAGCCTAATCTTGAACGTTTAACTCTGCTACTGAGTCAGATCTTGAGCTTCTTGTTCAGTCTTGAGTGTGGCAAAGCTCTCCCTGAGCTCTCTGCAGCTTTGTCAGATTCTTTAGGATCTTTCTCATAAGGATTTTCCTTTTCTCTCCTTCTCGCTGCCAGACGTAAAGCACCATCCTGTGATGTGCTTACCATCCACCAAGTGAAATTTAAATGACAAATCTGATAGACCCCACTGAAAAATCAAGCTGACACTCCATGATTTCTGCTTTGATCACAATATATGAGGGGGAAAAACTCCAAATCGTTGAAAACTTGTCCCACAAAGGAAAGAAAACCCATTTTAAAACCATTTCCTCCGAAGCCCTGATCTCAAATACATTTTGCTGTTTATTTTTGGAGGGAGAAGACCAGCAAACTTGACAGTGCCCACGAGGAATGTCCAGCTGCCAGCAAGCTGTTCACGGCTCTCAGGCTGCTGGAGGAGTGATGGGAGGCAGAGTTCCACTCCTGGAATGCTGCTCCCCTGGGTTGGACAGGAGAGACCCCCGGGGAGGCAGCGAGCCCTGTGCATGGCCTGCAGCTATCCAGCGACTCAAAGCTCAAAGATCCCCTGGAAAGGTTAGCTTTTAATGGATGGTAAATGTTTGGGGAGACCTTTGACCAGCGCTAATACTGCAGCTGACCGGGCAGGAGTGGGGAGTGAATGACCTGCATTAGGCTGGGCTGCTCACTTTAGTGAACAATAACTGTCAAACCTCCTGCTTAACCCCCCTGCCCGAGCCCTCCTGCCCTCAGGTGCTCCCTGGACAGGTATCAACGGGGTGAGAGCTGGCTTTGGGTCACCCTTGTTCTGTACAACCATCAAACCAGCCCAGAGCACCATGCTGAGTTGGAGAAGGTGCAGGAATACTTTGAGATGCCTCCAAAAATTCTTTTTAAATGATTTTTTAAGCATCCAAATTTGTTTCAGCCCTGGACATTTTTATCTGCTCTGGCAAAGATAAGAAAGCAGTGAGTGTGGAGGACTTGGTTCCTGACTGGGTCTTTCTGAGGAAGGCATGAATGGAGACATTTTGCTTCCTGTGTCTCAGCATACACCACTGGGCTCAAATTCCTCTGAGAAGCTCACACTTTAGGGTGTTCAGCATTCCCTGAAAATATTCACAGTATTCTCTGCAGATATTCCCAGATATATATTTTTTTTTTGTCAAACTGGAAACTCCTGGATCCCCTAGGTAAGACATCACTCACAGCAGCCCTCTTATGGTGCTGTCTTCACTAGCTTTAAATGTCAGGTGTTTCAATTTTTTTTCCTCTTTAAAAATTTAAACTTTTTCAAGAGACTTTCAGCTTGGCAAAAAATAATTCTAATCATCTGGGGCAAAGCCATTGATGCAAAATGAGTGTCCTTGTCCCCACTGCTGAGCACTGTCCACAGGGCAAGGAGGGCTCCAGTTGTGATCCTGTGGCTCTGAGGACTGACAGGACAGCAGCTTCCATGGCTTTCTGCCCAGTGTCCTCCACGAGGAATTTCAGAGGAAAATATTCCACAGAAAGGGAGTTGTGAATGGCTCATTAGGAATGAGTGGGAAAGAAGGCACTGTATTACATGATGATGTATCATGGAGGAAATGTGATTAAAATGAATGTGAAAACAGCAGAAACAAGGCTTCAGGCCTTGGGCCAGTTTCTCAAGAGCCCCTTGAAGCAAATCCTGGATTTGTCCTCTCTGTGTGGTTATAATCATTGTGTGGGTTCATGATCCTATTGCCAGTTTTCCATGATCCTATTACCTTGGGAATGGGAGAGAGACTCTGCGAGTCCTCTGAAGTGCCGCTATGGGAGCAAAAAGAAGAGGTTGGATTAGGGTCAGGGAATTCACCCAAAACTCCCAGCAACTACACAAGCTGTTGTTGAGTGTCTCTGGTTTGAGAACAAGGGAGGAAAATCATCATGACTGATTTACAGAGACACCCTGATGAATGCTACCATAACCTGACATTTTGCATGGAACGAACAGAAACAATAAACTTGTGATTTTGCTACACTTCTTATTGTCAGGTGGTATTTTCCCTTGCAGGCCCCTGGATCAACCCTGCAGGTTCTGCCAACTGAATCCTTGTGACTTTTAGAATTCCAGTCACAGAAATAATCTCAATTCTCATGGGAATTGAAGTATTTACTGTCATGGCAGTGCTAGAACCAAAGCTATGCCCAGAAGTTCACTGGAGGGGAGAAAAGAGCCTGAAGGGTCACTCTGCAAGAGTCACTGCAATGAATGCACAGAGCTTTGTGTTGTCTGACTTTGTTTTCTGAGCCTAAGCCAGATCTGACAGTAGGAGGCACATGAGATACTGGGAAGAGAGAGGGTGATGGTCCTATGGAAATATCCCATATCAGGGGACATCACAGTCAGAGGCCAATCTGAGTTGGATTCAAAGAGCTCTGAAATACTTCACCTTTTCCAGAAGGGACATAGGTTCACCTTCCCATGGACTCACCATCACAGGTAGCTTCTTCCTTACTCCAGAGGTTCTCCACACAGACTGTGCATCCACTCTGGGACAGTGCATCCCAGCCACAGGTGTCACAGATCTTTAGCAAGAGAATGAAAGTGGTCACCAGAATCTTTATAGCTTGGGAAATGAATCTTTCCTCCAGGTAGTCAACAGGTCCCTCATCATGACCTTCTTTGCTCCATTTCCAGCTGGGGTGGTAGCAGGTCCTATTTGGATGTCCCTGAAATAAGTAAAGCTTGGTCAGGTATGGGAAAATCTGTACCTGGCCTGGATCTTGGACCTGAGATTGCAGGGTGAGTCCTGGGATGGATCCCTGGTGGGACACAGATGTCTCCACACACCCACTGCCCTGACACCTCTGCTGCTCAGGGAGCCCCAGGGGCTGGATGCCATGGCCCTGCTCCAAACTAACTATGGCATGGTGAAGAGATGGCCAGGATAAGAATATGTCCTGTCCCAGGAATCCCATGGGCATTGCTTCTGGGCATTGCTGCTGGACAGTTCACAGCAGGTTTGGGTTTTTTTCAGAGAAGAGAAGGATTCAGGGAGACCTTAGAGCCCCTCCCAGTGCCTAAAGGGGCTCCAAGAGAACTGGAGAGGGACATTGGACAGGGACAGGATAAAGGGGAAAGATTTCCCACTGCCAGAGGGCAGGGCTAGATGGGACACTGGGGAGGAATTCTTCCTTGTGAGGGTGGTGGGGCCCTGGCACAGGGTGCCCAGAGCAGCTGTGGCTGCCCCTGGATCCCTGGAAGTGTCCAAGACCAGGCTGGATGGGGCTTGGAGCAGCCTGGGACAGTGGAAGGTGTTCCTGCCATGGCAGAGGGTTGGAGTGAGATGGGATTTAAGGTCCCTTCCCTCCCAAACCATTCTGTGATGTGACAGGGGCCTGTGCCTGTGTGCACGTGAGTGGCTGCACATGTGCAGGTGTGTGATGTGCACGTGTGTAAATACGTGTGTAGGCACACAGGTGTATGTGTGTGAGAGTGTGTGTGTGT
>VZRH01008199.1:52130-73940 GCA_013397555.1 Urocynchramus pylzowi
GTGTTGTGTGTGTGTGTGTGTGTGTGTGTGCATGTGGCCGTGCCTGCGTTTGTGCACAGGCATCAATGTGCACGTTTTGGAAAAGAAAAGAGGAGCTTCTCTGGGTAAAGGATGACAAGTAAAGCTCTCAGCAGAGCTCTCAGTGCTCTCAGTCTGGAATTGCTCACTGTGGTGGGAGGCAGGGGGATGTGGCACAGCCCTGACCAAAGCCTGGACAGGAACAGCAGCCCAGTCCCCCAGCCTGGCACAGGCCCTGGCAGCAGCAAAGCACACAAAGATCTGCACAGTGCGTGCAGAATGAGGAAACAGGGCAACACATCTGGCTGGGAACAACTAAAGAGGCTTTTGCATCATCATTCCTAACAGTGTCAGTGGCAGTCTGGGAAAATCTGGGCAGGAAAAGCAGAAAAAGCAGAAAACTCAGCTGAACCTGGAGCAGACTGGCTGAGATGCAAGCCTGCTGCCAAAGGCTGGTGGTGATGGAGGATGCCAGTGTGAAAATGAGCTGGCAGTCGTTCACTGCAAACAAGAGAAGCTGCCTGCTGAAGGCTGTGTGGAGGAGAACAGCTGAAAGCAGGAGGAAGTTCTTGTCAGTGTTCATTGCCCCTGGAACACCGCGTTCACTTGGGAGCTGCCAGTTCAGAAACAATGGGGAGAAACTGCAGAGAGTCCAGGCAAGGCAACCAAGATGGTCAAAGCCTGGGGCACATTTCTGCCAGGAGAGGTAGAGGGAGAGGCTGGTGTGGCAGAGAGGTGGAGGGAAGGCATCACCTCTTCTGCTGGGCAAAAGGGGACTGAGAATGCCTTAGAGCAGCCTGTGACCTTTTGAAGTGCCAATACACAAGGATGACAGGGCCAAACTCTTGTCACTGATGCCAGACAGTATAGGAGGGGTCAACAAACACAAACTGGAGCTTGGGAGGTTCAGATTAGGCATTAGGAAACATTCATTGTCCAGGAGGGTGGGGCTGCCTTGGGCCCATTGCCAAGAGTTTTATCCCCCAGTATTTACAGGGTCCAGTTGTACAAAGCCCTGGTTATCCTGATCTGGTCCTGGGCTCATCCTGCTCCAGGGAAGGCTGGGCTGGAGTCTTCCAAGGGTCTCTTTCCACCAACACTGTTTTGGTTCCTATGGCTCAGTTTCTTTGAGAGTTGCTTTCCCATGGATGTGCACTCTTCCCCAGGTTGCCCCTCTCTCATGGAGGGGAAGGAGTTGTTTTTAACACTCTTGCAAGGCTTCCCACACACTCTTCATGCAAGATCTCCACCCTGTCACAAATTCCATCCAAGATCCTTGTTGCACAGACAGTAATGAGTGGCACCCAGTATCCTTGTCCTTTCTATAGGCTTTTTCCACAGGTTTCACCTTGGTCCTCCACTTCTCCAGCGTGGCTCCACAGCAGCACCCACACATGACACTCTGCCTGGATGCCATCAGGGAGCAGAATCCTGTCTGCAGGAGGTGGAAGAGGGATGTTTTGCTCACAGTGGGACTCGCTGTGGCTGGGAGTGGGAATCTGGCTTGGGGAGGACACGGTGTGGGAAGGTTGGTGGTGTTGTGACAGTGGAGGGGATTTGGGAGCACCGAGCCAGGCAAGGCCCACGTGAAGGTCCATGACAAGGACAAGGAAAGTCCATGACAAGATGTTGAATATGCAAGTGGAAAGAAACACAGAAAGTTGTGATCTACATCTGGGGGAGGTGATGATGTATGGAGGCAGCAACTTGAAGGTTCCATGGGTGGGAGGAGAGCACCAAAGGCTGATGGAAAGGCCCCCAGACAGGCTGAGCAAGGTCCAACAAAACTCTGCTTCTCTTTGCATGCTGATGGCACATCTGACACGAAACAGGCTGGCACAAAGTTAACCAATCAGCCCTATTTGAGCAAACCTGAGCTGGCACAAGAAGTTTATTCCAGCTCAGCTCCCTGAGTCAGGAGTCTGGATCACTGAGAGCCCTCAAGTCAGATTTAGCTATCACTGAACTGCAGTTGTAAATCACAACCTCCCATATATGCCTTCCTTTCAGAAAAAAACAAGCATCAAAGGATTTTCTTAGGAGCTTCCCCTCCTACTCTTTCTATCTCATTTTTCAATTTGAGGGAAATCATTGTATGGTAATTTCACCTCCCTCCTCTCAGTTTCTTCCATTAGGCTGATGCCTTTGGACACTGCTCCAGTGTCAGTGAATATGCAAATACCACTTTGTTTGTCTTGCCTTGGGACAATGAAGGCTTTGAAATGTAGATGTGGGAGCTTCAATTTGTCTTGCTGAGAACCTACTTTCTCTTTAACTCTTATGTTTTTATACAATTCAATTGAAGGACTCTTTCACTCTCACTCCCAACTAAGCCATTCACCCTCATTTAGACACAGTGGAATATATATCATCTGGTCACTGGTTTTGTTTGCTGAACTGCATCCCATATTAGATGTTTTTAAAAGCTATTTCATTCAATCCTGGGCAGCATGACAGCTGTCTGTTTTTTCCCAGAATCACACAAAGTGTGTACATTACAGCTAAATATAGCTGAGAGATGCACAGGGTGCACAGAGCCCTCCTGGTTTAGTCATGAGGACACACGATTGTCAAATCTCAATCAAGCCCAAGATCCTTTTAGCTCAGGGCTGTGTCCCTGGCTCTGCCCAGGTGAAATCCCTAAGGGAGGTGACAGGAGCAAGCTGGTTAGAGAATTAAGCCAGTCAAAGAAGTGCCAGGCCACTTATGTAGCAGGAGGTACTTGTGTTGTGCTTTAACCTCACACAGCAAAGAAACACCCAAGAGCCTCTCACTCACCCCACACACACCCCCAGTGGGAAGGAGAATAGAAAAAATAAAAAACTCATGGGTTGAGATAAGAACAGATTAATAATTGAAGCAAAATTAATGTAATCAATAATAATGTCGATAATAATAATAATAGTAATGAAAAGGGGACAAAGGGATAAAACCCAAGAACAACCAGTGATGCACAACACAATTACTTATCAGCCTCTACCCACTGCCCAGCCCGTCACCCACAGCAATCATCAGCTCCTGGGCAGCTCCCCCAGTTTATATCCTGGAAATTATGTTCTAAGGTGTGGAATATCCCTTTGGCCATTCAGGTCACCTGTCCCAGCTCTGCTCCTTCCCAGTTTCTTGAGCACCTGATTACTGGCAGAGCCTGGGAAAGAGAAAAGACTTTGATTTGAGGTAAGCACTGCTCAGGAACAGCTAAAACATCACTGTGTAATCAACATTACTCTCACACTAAATCCCAAATACAGCACCAAGACAAGAATCAAATCCATCCCAGCTGAAACCAGGAGGACCTGTGAGTTTGGTGCCTCCATAAATGCAGTGAGTGTGTAGCTGAGAAAGGGCCAGTGCAGAACAGGGCCCCAGGTGTCAGCAGAGACCTGTCCCTGGTGGCAGGACCTCATCCCTCCAGAAACACCCACCTAGAACTGTCAATTCCCATGGTGTGAACCATGCCCCACAGTGCCTGGTTGTGGGGTACACCCTAATGCCCTCAGCACAGCCCTGGCACACCAGGGGAGTGGTTCCAGTCCTGTTTGAATTAACAGTGAGAGCTGCATGGCTGCACTGAGATTGAAGCCCCTGTGCTCATGAGTCTCTCCCCATTTTCATGTGGTTGTTTCCAGGAAGGACAATCCCTCTGCTCTGGAACACTTCTGGTAAGGTACCTCAGTGTGGTGGAGGTTCAGGATGAGGAGCTGCTTGGGCAGCTGCCACCTCAAGAAGGAAGCTGGTCACCCCCCTGTCATGACTGCCCTGATCCAAGCCTTCAGTCTCCCCCACAGCCTGGCTGGTGACACAGCCCCAGTGACCCAGGGCTCACCTCCTGCTCTGCTTCTGCAAGCACAGAACAGCTTCCTACAAACCATCTCCACTTTGCCCTTCTCCACAGCCACCCTGACCACCACCAGTGAATAACAGTCCTTAACATCAACTTTCACCCCACCTGCCCATGCCTGATCATTCTGATCTATTTTCACTCTTCAATTACAAGGTTTCAGTTACTCCAGAAATGTTTTCCTCCTTGAGCTCCTCAACTGGAAGTTCTGGAGACTGGAAGATCAACCTGTGGAAGTCTGCTACCTGCTTGCCCTGCTCACATATTCATCCCTGAGATCTGTAGGTGTCCTTTTAGTCCAAGGAAACTGTTAGGTTCTTGTCTGCTTGGTTAACTCACAAAACTTATTCTGACAAGCACATGCACATTGTTTTTAGTCCTTGTGAGAAAAATTTGTCTGTATCTCATAATCCCATGCAGAATCATTGTCTTAGGTTAACTGGGTTAATTAAATAATCCCACAGATCGAATTCTTAACTGAGTTCTAGAAGAATTTTTTTTATAACTTCATTCCTCTATGTGGCAAACCAGGTTTTATTTCAAGTGCAAGTTTTACCTGTGGGTTCAAATGTTCTAAAGCAAGCTTTTTTGCTTTTGCTTGTGTGATGCAGTGTTTGAGGAGGCTGGGGGAACTCAGACATGGTCCAACAAGGACTGCAAAAAATACCTAGATTGAGATCCCCAGCATTTACTATGGTTTGACTGCCAGAGATGAAGTTCACTCCCAAAATCTCCAATAGGCTGCTCTCCACCATGTTGATCCATCAAAAAATCTTGGGTTAAAAAAGACCCTCTTACCTTTGATTCCTCCATGAAGATATACCTAAATGGAATTGTTCAAACCTCGCATGGTAAGCCTTGGCCCACACAACTGACTCCCCCACCCAGACCTCTGAGTGATTGAGCCTTGGAGGAATTTTTTGATTGAACATGAAAAAAAAAAATTATACAAATGACAGTTGGTGATTGACAGGATGAGCCAGAGTCCAAAGTGGCCCCTGTGGAAGAGCTGGGTGCAGATGTGATGGAGGAATCTCTCCACAGGTGTGGCCCTTCCACATCTTCATTCTGAGCCCTCTCAGTGGCTCCCAGCAGAGCCAGTGGAACTTCTGAGGGCTCAGGGTTGTACTGAACAGAACCCTGCCCTTTCTGCAACTCCTTCTTCTCACTGGTTAATGGACACCCCCTGCAGGGATATTTCTGCTTCTTATTCACAATGACCTACTGGGAAATGCCAAGACAATTTGTGGTTTGACTCTTGGCTTTCAACCCCCTTCCCGATTCCTGTCCCAACGTGGCTCATGGTTTCAGTGCTGGTCCCATGGTCTATGACCCCAGAGAGACAGAATTCAGCCTCACTGCTTTGCCCTGCCACTGCCTGTTGCCTGATCCATCACCCCATGATGAACTGCTTTGTGGGCAACTCCTCGAAAATGCTGGATGTGGGATTGTGAGTGACTGAAAACCCCAAATCACACATTGCACAGTTCAGTCACCACTGCTTGAGCCCCTCACAAACCTCACCAGAAGTTTACAAAAAGACCCACGAGCAGATTTCCAGCACAAGTCAGGACTGGGGGAAACAAAGACTACAACAGGAAGCAGAAAACAAAATCTGACAAGTAAAAACGGCTTTAAATTAACATACAATAGCAGATTCTTTTCAAAGATAATTTAGGGAAAATTTTCATGAGGTTGTTATCTTTTAATTTCTTGATACATTTGTTCACTGTTACTCCAAGTTCTCCAGGATTTAAGGATGCTTGGAACACAATCTTTAAAAGAAAAGGAAATGCTCTGTATCTCACAGTGAAATTACAAAACCTCTTAAATATACTTTCAAGAATAGAAACAGCCTTGTTAAAAGAATGAACTGCCAGTGCACTGAAGGGTGAAATGCAATAGGAAACTGACTTGATAAAAGGATAATTCCAGTAAATGAATAACACTTCCCTTGTATCACACAAAATACATAATGCTCAGTTGATAAAAATAGCAACAGCAGTGCATGTTCTGAGCAGCTTTTCTGGCAAACTGTGGTGGGAGCCAGTTGAGAGGAAGCTTTACAATCAGCCCAGATGAGGAGTAAGAAGTGTCATGATGCAAAGCAATCCTATATGTTCATCAGAGCTAAAAATTGTTTCAATTAATGTCATTCTTGCCATTGAAAGCATTCATTCATTAATGTCATTCTTGCCCTGTAGCAAGGGGAGGGTGCAGGTGAGTGTCCAGGGCCTGGCACTGTGTGGATGGGATTCAGATCCTTTCTGGAGCTGGAAAGTCAAGGATCAGCCAGTGACCCTGGGCTCTGCTCATGCTCAGGGAGGGGAAAAGGCTCAGGGCAACTCACATGGCCCTTCTTAGGGAATGTTTGTCCTTCGTGGGCCTGCTTCTGCCACCAGCCAGAAAGGGAGCCCAGAGCTCAGGTGGGGCCGTTGGATGAGCTGAGGAAGCTCTGACAAAGAGCCCTCACCATGTCACACAGCCAGAGAACCACAGAATGTCCTGAGTTGGACAGGACCCCCAGGATCATCCAGTGCAGCTCCTGCCCTGCACAGACACCCCAACAATCCCACCCTGGGCATCCCTGGCAGGGCTGTCCAAACTCTCCTGGAGCTCTGGCAGCCTCGGGGCCAGGACCATTCCCTGGGAACCCTGAGCAGTGCCAGCACCTCTGGGGGAAGAACCTTTCCCTGAGATCCAACCTGACCCTCCCCTGGCACAGCTTCATGTCAGGACCCCTTAGGAAAGATCCCGGACTAAATGGCAAGTCTTGAATGGATTATCCTTGAAGTTCCCACCAGAAGGAATGGGGAGTGCCACCTTCACTTCCTGGCTGTAACTCTGGTTAGCACTGCACTCTGGATGAATCTTGTCCTCTGCTCTTCCCTTTCTCATTGCCCAAAAATGGCTGTGAACTTGAGGCTCAGTGGAAAGCTGTGGATCTGGGCTAGTGAAGGGTGGGACATGCAGCACATCAGTCAGTCAGCACTGCTTCCTCAGCCCACACAGCTCCAGACAGGGCCCAAAGTGCCAGACATGCCATTTCCCTGCTGCTCTCCAGTCAGGCTCTGAAGGCTCAGGTCGTGGTGACAATTTGTGGGCACCCAAAGCCAGCTATGAATGTGGTCCCATGGTCACAGGAATCAGAACAGACACATTGATGCTGGACATTAACACACTGATAGCCCTGCAGAGGAGGAAGGTGTGATTGCCTGCCTGAATCACCATCGAGGCTGACTCCAATGTGTTCAGAGCCGTGGGATCAGCTCGTCCCACTAAGCACATCCCAAATGGAAAGTGTTTTGCTAATCCTGTGAAAATATTCGTATTCCACTGAGGACCAATTTTAGAGGCTGGAGACATTAGGGATGAGCATGGCAAGCAAGGGGAACATTTAATCCTCCCACCTTGGAAGAGGTGTCCAGGTCCTACAGTAAATCTCCATGGCCTGGTGCTGGCAGGTGACAGGCACTCATGGGACAGTAGCCAACGCTCTGCCACACTGTGTGAGCACTTAGGCTGAAGGGGGAGTGAGGAAGATGAAGGCTGTGTCCCACCAGGCCCTCTGAAGAAATGGGCTTCTCTTTCAGCATGGCCAACCTCTGCAAAACTCTTCTTCGAGCTGCTCCGTTGGTGGCAGAAGCAGCTGGAGCCCTTCTGAGGTCAGATAGTGGAATTTTAGCTAGAGGCATTTTTTGTCTCAACAGAGATGCCGCCAGTTTGTTCGGCTGAAAGATCTAAAGTCGAGGCCGCTGCAGCAGAAATCTACTTGCTTGGGCCAACCACTGCCCACCCACCCTGGAATGACTCCAACACACTCCCCAGACCCCCCAGCTCTTGTTTAATCTTTAATGCACCTCCAGTCGCCCTGGGCTGGACAGCACAGCGAGATAGCAGCGCTGATTAGCTGCTGACCCCTGGGCTGTGCTGGGCACTGGGAAATGCTGCTGACCCTCCGTCAATCCCGCCGTGTCCTCCGGGCAGGAGGAATCATTAGTGCTCCCGATGGATGGAGGGGCCTGCCGTGCCTCTCACTCTGCTGGGTGCAGGCACACGGAAAAGCCACAGGCACAGCAGACCCGTCCTACCTGTTCCTGCTGCCCTGGCTCTCAGTTGGGCTGTTCTGAGGTGTCTGGTGCAGTAAGGGATGGGGGAGGGATGCAGCAGTGCGCCCTGTGCGCAGCCCCTGCGGTGCTGCCCTGCGTCCTGCTCTCCCTGGGCCACCCATCCCGTGCCAAAGGGAGCCAGCACAGCTGTCCTGTCACAGCAGCCCCTGGCAGACACAACACCTCAGAGATCCCTGCAGACACCTGCACTGCCCAGCCCCTGCCATCTGCACTCAGCTTTGGTGCTGGGATGGAAATACACACAGGGAGGGAAAAGGATCAGGAGAGCCATGGCCCCACCAAAGAGGAACTTCTCCAAAACTGGAGAAACCCAAGATCTAGGGTCAAGCATCATTATATATGACAAAAGGTGGGGTTGACAATGACAGTGAAGGAACTCAGATCAGATAAGGCAACAGAATACAGCAAAAGTAACAGACGTTATGGCCAACATGTGAAACAAGGGAACTTCTCTCTTCCTAGTGAACAAAAGGAACATTTGGGACAACAAGAGAAGGGGTTGAGAACCCAACTGTAGAAGAAGAAAGTGGAAAGAAAATGAAGAGATGAGGGAGCTTAAAGATAACTGGATAATTCCAATGCGATCATGTCCCATGGGCTGGATGCCAACAGGGCTTCCCCTTTTTTAAAATTCATCCTTAGATAATTGAAAATAATAGTTTTATAATAATAAACAATTATTATTTATAATATTAAATAATTTATATTTTAAAATTACATCCTAAATAAGTTAAAGACAAATTTCCCTAAGGGAAATGTTTTCTCTAAGAGCAAGCAATGGGTTAAGCATTACTGAGAATGTGTTTTGTGCAGGTTCTATCCAGGGTCCATCTGGGGGTGCTGCTCTGGGGGGGAATCATGCCTCAGTTGTGATATGAGAATAGACTAACACGGCAGGAAGCAATTCCCCAACTGAAAATATCATTCCAGACACCAGTGCAGGAGCCTGGAGGAACAAGGACTTTGTTGTGAGAGATTTACTGAAGTCGTGCAGCAGCACCAAGATCAGTGACACCCAAATCAGTTAATTGGCTGCTGAAACAGAAATGAACACCTGGAAATGGTCCTGCCACAGCAGCCTCAGGCAGACAGGGCTGGCATGGGCAGGGGGACATTTCCAGCAGTGTCAGACCCAGGAGAGGACACATCCTCTGAGCTGAGTGTCCATCCCAGGGCAACGACTGAGCCCCTGAAGATATGCAGGGCACAGCCTGATAACTCAATCATCTTGGGGTTCTCCACACTCAGTCCTGGTCAGATCAATGTCACACCTGCTCCTCTGCTCCTCCTCCATGTGAAAAGGGTGGTGAGTGGTGGCTGGGCCTTTATTTGTCATCCAGCAACACCCAGAGCAATTACCAAGGGGCAGGCCATGCTGCATTGAAAGTATTTATTAGCAGTATGCTCAGAAAACTTCCTTCATGTTGTAGCCCTCTCCTCGTACCAGAGAACACAAGAAATTACCCTCCTCAATCCCACCATTTGGATGCCAAACTTAATAACCACAAGCCACCACCAGACTGAAGGGATCTGATGGTAATAAAGCTTCTACATTTGTGTGGTTCCTCTCTGCTTTCTCCTCCCCTACTCTTCCCACTAACATCTCCCTTCTGCATTTCATGGCTGCAGCATGATCTCAGTAGCTGGCTGTACTCATAAGCTTTTCTTCTCCTCTGATGCTTTCCAGAGACAGACTCCAAATTGACAGCAGAATGGGCTTTTAGGAGTTTGTAAATGTGCATCATCCCATCCTCTACTCCTAAATTCCAGCTCTTTGCTATTAGACAGTGTCAGGGACATGGAGAACCCCAGGATATCACTATTGTCTTGACAATGCCTCCCACTTTGGGGCTATTTATACATTATATAAAGATACAGCTGACATGGAATTTTCAAGAAGAGATGCCACCAAAACTGCTCAGCTCCAGGGTGAGGGCTCTGTTACCTCTCTTACCTAGTGGCTGTGAGGGTAGCAAGTGGATTTATAGATCTTGTTCTCACTTGAGTGACTGAAGTAGGGTAGAAAAACATAGATTACTTCTGATAAGGTATCACAAGGGAGTGATTGTGAAGCTTCATTAAGAATCTTCACACAACATCCCTCATGTTCTGATATTATGAGAATTTGAAAGAGTTAATCATTAGGATCCTCAAACAAAGAATTCCTTTCTGAACCTGTAAGTGATGGAAGCCAAAGGATCTTCTTCCTCCACGTTAGAAGACAAGAGGTCAAATTAATTTGGACTTAGTTTGGAATTCAGGGTTTTTAGGAAAACAGTTGCTCTACCTAACACTTTGATTAGTCTATCACAACTGTCCTTCTACAAATCAGTTTTAGCCCCATCCCACTTCTTCACTGACATATTCCATCAAAATCCTTTGCTTAAATACCGAATCAAATATCCAAACCTACAGCCACTCACACCATGGTTTTTCTCTCTGTTTTTACCCCAAGGTACTGATCCTTTCAAGGCATGCAAGACACTTTGGTGTGATATAACCACCCAGAGCCTGCCTGATGTAGGATGACCAGCACAGCTCCATAATTCCCTCCAGGATGTGGATAATGCAGACACAAGGGCAGGGACTCAGCCATAGCTGAGAGAAGATCAAAGGACTGATACCTTGATGTCCACATTGCCCACAGCCCCAGGCTGTTCCCCAACACAGGAATTCTCTTTTTCTCCCTACCTGCTTGTCCAGGTCATGCAGCTTGTCCATTATTTTATCCTCCTTTATCTGACCACCTCTTCCAATCGTGCAGTTCACATGAGAATCTCCCAGCTTTCTCTTCCATCTCTTGCTTGGTTTTACATTTGTCTGAGTCACCCTGGGCTTTAGCTCAAAAGGATTCCCTGCACTTTGGTTGATCTACTGGGAGGCAATTGTTTTCAATAAATGCATTCTGAGGGTGGAACATCAAAAACCATTCTCACATTATCAAGTCTGATATGAGCTGTGGACCTTGATTTTTATTGGCACAGTTTTCCCTTCTTCCCAGAAATGGGAATTCTATTCATGGCTGCCTCCATTTCTCTCTGGGCAGGTCCTGCTTTGGCAGGAGAGCTTCAATCCATCCCAGAATTGCCAAGGACAATGATGGATACTTTTATGCCCCACTACTGTTTTTATCAGCCTCAAGTCCACGTTTCATATTTCATCCTCGGTAGGTGTAGCACTACTAAAATTTTTTGAAACCTCTTTAAAGAATTACCAGCTTGTCAAATTCCCAGTTAGAAATTAATCTCCAGTGCATGGAGACTGCAACAGAATTAATGCAGAGATATCAACTTAAATCAGGACTGGGTTTGCTCTGTAAAATACAGGTGTTCAGTCTATTCCAGTATCAAAATCTGAGGCTGGAAGTGGAAAAATTGTTGTCTCTGTTAGCAAAGCAAGCCCAAATGGAGTTACAACAAATATCCCTCATTTACAGGGAACACAGATCCAGATGGAAAGACAACACTTCACATGAAAAATATGTCTGAGACACTGGGAAATAATCTTTTAAATAATCAGGAAATGAGGTTTTAGAAAAGTAAATGCCACATCTATGTTGTCTCCCCCAGGAAAGCCAAAAGGTGTAAATCCCATGAGGTAAATGTGGCATGGGTGCTTCTCCAGATATGTGATTTACAATTGCTTCTGCTCCAAGTTGAGACAAGTTTGGGGTCTTATATCCTTCAGAAATTAGTTTCTGAGCTGCAGGAGTTGTAGTGGCAGATGATATTGTGAAGTCAGGGCAGAAGCAAGTGTGTTCCTCCAGCAGAAATCACTCAGGATTTCTGTGCCCATGTCCAGTCACCCCATCATTGGAAATTTCTGCCTGTCACAAAGACAGTAAGAGGCAAGGGACTTGCATTTCCATAAAGCAACTTTAGCAGGACATTCAGTTCTGTTTTAGGTGTTGGGTGGGGGCTCCTTTCTCTAACTGGAATGACAGAAATTGCCTAGATAACTGTAGAAACTCTTTCACTGTTATCTCTACTCAAGTCACAGGCTTGTCTTATCTCTCCCACAATACCACACTATGAGCTCCCTGTTCCTCCTGTACTGTTCACTCCCTCCCTATATTTTTGCTTTTCAATATGTCCTGAGGAATCCAATAAAGGCTCCTGCAGGAATTTGCAGCAACACATTCCTTTTCCATCATCATCAGCACTTTGAGAAAAGCTCTTCTCTTATATATCTCTTCTGACAGAATATGAAACCACAAGTATTTTAAGCTGAGACAAAGAAGGCAGAGGGCTGTAATCCAACCTGACAGCAACGTTATTAATTGGGGAGGAAGAGGCTGAGCAGAGCAGATTGCTCAGAGATCTAAGAAATGGCATCTTGTTGGGAGGGGGCTCACAGGTAGTTCTGGGCACTGTGGATGGGCTGCAGAGCCTCTCACCCAGAGGACACACAGCAGTCCCCAAAGGCAATGGAGGGAACAGAGATAGGAGACCACACAGGGCTGAAGTGCACCCCGTCCCAGCATCTGCTTTCCTTCAGAGCCTGCTCTGAGCGCTCCCGCTTTGATCCGGGGGAAAAGGGGGGCAGGCACTCTTTTCAGAATGTCTCAGTGGGATTTTTACCAGCACAGGGCCCTTTTCCTGGCAGTGCTCAGTGCTCTCCTGGCTGCAGGTTTAGGATCTGGGTTCAGGTTGTGCCGTCATCGACTGGCTCAGGATCCGTGTGGCTGCGCTGTGCTGAACCCTCAGCTGGAAGGGGATGAACACTGCAGGCCTGCAGCTGGACAGGGACTCACCCTCCACACTCCACATGCCCAAGCACTTGCATAAAACCCACTCCTAAATACTTGTTACAGGTGATGGAGAAATAAGGGAGTTACGTTCAAGATGTGCTTGCTGGGGACCTGGTGAAGAAGATATTGAAGGGTCTGCAGGGTGCTGGCATCACATGGATGGTCCTCAATCATAATATTTAAATAATTTGGTTGTGATGTAATCCAAAGCCTTCTTTAAAACTAACTTCTGGTTTTAATTACACATTTAATTACACAAGATTATTTGGGTCTTCTGCAACTTTTGCTGATAATAATTTACACCAGTCCCGTCACCCATAGGAACAAACCCTGCCATGAATGTCCCTATTAGAGAATAATTCCCTTGTAATTCCTTTATCAGTCTCATTTATAGTGATTCAAAATGGGCAATCTTTATTTTGGATTTTTAAAACAGAATATGTGCTGTCACTTCATCAAATGAATGACAGAAAGTATCCTTCATGCCTAGAAAAAAGCAGCATATCCTTCTGAATTGATCAAAGAGGGAGATAAATGGCAGACCTGGAAGAAAGAGACTTCCAAGATCTGTTTATTCTAACAGGGAATGGACGATGTGAGGCAGCAGTTTGCAGCTGAGGCTACACAGATTTATATTCTATCTCCTGTCAGCTTTTCAATCATCTCCTGGGCATCAGTGAAACCAGCCCATGATTCCACAGGACCTTTTCCCCTCCTCCCCACTTCTCCTGTAACCCCAGATTTTTTAAACATCATTGCTAATGACTCCAAGCTTCCCAGACATCTCTTTTTAACTTCACAGCAGCAAATTACTTGGCCCAGTCAGTACTAAAACACAGGAGACCTTGTGTGGAACCCAAAGGGACAGGAAGGAGCTGGGTGATGCAGATGAAGGCAACTGCATCTTCACATCACTGGTCTGCAACTCTGGCCTCAGAGAAGGCTGTCAAGTTATTCTATTTCCATTTATTAGCAGGGAATTATTTCAATTGAGAAGTGAGTCACTCTACATTTACTTCTCTTCATATCAATGAAGCAGAAAATGAAGTACAGGAGAATTAAGGAACTGCTTCCAGTCACTACAAACTTCTTTAGAATCTCTATTTCTCTTTTCTTACACTTGATTGCTTTGTAAATGACCAAATTCATCCCTTAAGAAGAATACAGTCAGAGTGGTAACCTGAGCAGTCTGTAGGTGACTGTGTGACAGGTTGTACCTTCTCAGGACCATGAGGACATCACATGGTGGACGCTGCAGCCAAGCCAGACCAGCCAGAGTTAAACTTCCAGGGGAGATGAGGTTGGAAAGTTGTGCCTCATTCACAGGCTGAGGTGCTGGCCCAGAGCAGAGTGACAGCTGATGGGGGAGGCAATGAGGGTGGTCCTCTTTCTCTTCAATCCCTTCAGCCACTGTGGAAGTTGAGCTTTTTTAGAGGTTTACATGAATTCTTACTGAAATCATGGCAATTGTAGACAGCCCAGGACCAAGTGCTCCCACAGTGTTCATTACTCTTCCCAAGCCCCAGGGTGCTTTTAGGCCAAACTGAATTCCACCTGCACACAGATGCAGACTGGGACAACATCACTCCTTCAGCTGGAATTCAGACTTATCCTCCAAAACTTCCACAGGAATGCACATGCCCTCACTTACTAGTGCTAAAGGCAATTGATGTCTGTGTTATGTGAGCATCTGGAGGCCTCCTGTGAGCCAGGGCATCTTTGTGCTGTCCTGCCCAAAACAGAGCAGGGCCTGGAGGAGCTGCCCACAGTCCCAAACACATAACAGCAGAGCTGAGGAGGTGACACTGGAGTTTTGCCTCAGAGGACACAAGGGTGGCCCACCCTGCTCATCATCCCCAAACCTCTGCTTGGGGGGCATTGGGTTATCTCTGTAAAAGCAGCCCAGTGGGACATGTCACTGTCTGTCTCACAGAAATCTCATTTGACCTTGGGCTATGAGCCCCAGACTAAACCTCCTGTTCAAACCTGACCCAGCTCCCTCCAGAGCCGAAACGTGAGACCTGATGCTGGCAGCTCTGGTTCCTGACGTGTGTCACCCCCTCCAGCAGCTCCCCCATCCTTCCTGGGGCCGGGGTGGGAGCAGAGCCCCCCGTGCTCCCAACACGTGCACGGGCTGAGGCTCCCAGAGCCCCTGGGCACTCGCGGGGAGCAGCTCGGCACAGGGGCGGGAAATGCGCTTAAGGAGATTTTTTTTAAAAAAAAAAGTAAAATGTGCTGGTTTCAGGTGACCTCAGGGTGTTTTTAGATAGCAGGGAGGGGATCCTTCTCCCCCTCTCCCAAGTCAGTAACACAAAAATCACAGCCTGGATCAGTACAAGCTACTGATCTTTATTTCCCTGTCTTCCATGCTGCTGGGATTGTCCAGGGAAACAGGCAAGCCTGTCCTGGAAAACGTGGTTGGGAAAGGGTTTCCCACCTCATCTGCACTTGTGTCCTGGTTCCTGCTCTCCCTGGGGATCTGTTGTCTCCTTAGCTGGGTGATGCTACAGTTCCTTAGCCAAGAGGAACTTGCTGTTCTTTTTCTTTTCCTCTGTTTCCTTACCTCTATCTCGAGACCTGAAGAATTCAGGGAGTGGATTAAACACCAGGACAACTTGTCCCAGAACTGAAAGAGGAAATCCAAAACAAGCTTGATTTTGGACAGAAGCTGAGGTACTCAAAAGGGACAAGTACCTGTTTCCAGCTCCCAGCTCTGGCACCAGGTGACTCTGATGGGAACAGGAGTGACTGTGTGAGTACTGACACAACCCTGCTGACAGCTCTTCTCAGGACAAGCCCAACTCCCAAAACCTGGAGAGAAGGGCCCTGCAGATGGGTGTGAACCATAGCTTTGGCCACACCAGGAGCTGGGAGACCCCCAGCAGTTCTCTCTTTCCACACAAGGCCTTTTTCCAGCTGCCTGTGAGTGAGATCTGGCTGCAGCCCTGCCTGCCCTGCTCACCCCAGCCATGCCCCCGTGCTCCCAAGGTATTTTTGTGCTGGAGTTTGCCTGGGGCAGTGCAATGCCATGAATAACTTCCCTGCTAAAAGCAAGAGGGGATGGAGAAATGGAAGAGGCAGGTGGGTTTTGGCAAGAGCAGCACAGAGGGAAAGATAAAGAATTTGGGTTGAGTTGAGGGTGGGGGAGGGAACAGAAATTGGGTAAAAAACAAAGGGAGGTAAAGGACATGGGAGGAAAGCCAAATCAGACCAGGCTGCAGGTAAGGAGAAGGTGGAATCAAGGCAACACCAGGGCATGGATTTGTGTGTCTACAACAGGATCAGGCAGGATCAGATCCACAGCAGGGCCAGCAGGTGACTCAGAATAACTGAATTTAATGGGCAAGAGCTGAATCCAAGAACTTATGTAGACATTTCAGCAGTGTAGGGTTGTCGTGCCCAATTCTCCATCCTTCCCATCCATGGAGTTGTGTCTCCAGACCTACCAGGGTCAGATGGAGACCAGAGAAAATCTGCAGAGGGAACACCTGGAGCAGCTGGGAGATGTGGGGTGGGATGGGGGACACACAGCAGAGCTGTTCAGCAGAGTTTTCCACAGCCATCTACAATTTCTCTACACAAGCACAGATCTATTGAGGTGCAAAGCAGTGGATGAGAACTCTCATTCCCATCACATGACACTGCACCTGGTGCTGCAGCAAATTTCTTCTGGCTCAGCACATGCTGGGACTGGGATCCAACAGCCAAAATCCATTTTCAGCTGCTTGTAGGGCTGTAGAAAAGCAGTTGGCAGCAGATAGAGCAAAGGTGACAAAATCTAAGGGCTGTGTTGTACATTCAGCTAAAAGCATCCCTGTAGGTAGAATATCTGCAAGGGTTCTGCCAGGGCTCTAAAACAGGGCCAGCAGCTGAGCACTTCTAATGTGCCACTGGGGACCTTTCCCATGGAATCTTGGAAGTTATTTCTGCATCCAAAATGTTTCACCAACAGATATGGACAACATCATCAAGATCTGGTGGATCTGAGGCATCAGATTCTACAGACCTGATATCCACTAACCAAGACAAAAAGGAGAAAAATCTCCAAAATCCTCTGGAAAACATTCATAACCCTGGGTTAAAAAAGAGCAGAGAAATGTCATTTCAGTGGGAAAATACCTTACTAGGAAATGAAAATTGTCAGTAAGTGCAGAAAACTTGGGATGTGCCTCTATCCATGGACAAAAGGTATACAAAGTTTTCAGCAATTTATATTTCCTTGGGTAGTTTCTGTCTCATGTGGCTGCCAAGATGTCATACCTATAGCCATTAATATTTCAAATTGCTGTGTCACAGGGAATGCTGATAGGAATGCATCATTTGGCTGGGAGCTGGCAGAGCTGATCCTTCCAAACTTTCATCCCAGGTTTCTATCAAAGGCTGGAAGCCAGAGCCAGGCCAGGCCCAGCAAAGCTGGCAGAAGGTTTCATGCATTTAAAAATTGAGGCCTGGCAGAAACTTTTACCCAAAGCCTTTCAGACAAGTGCAGAAGAAAGGCATTAGCAAACACAGCACAGGTTGCAGAGGCCACTGTCCCAGGCACAGCTGTGGGATTTAAAACTTGTACAAGCTGGGAAAAAGTAGAGTGGAGTTCATTTGTCCTAAACCTTTAATACATCTCCTGTCTGGGAGGTGCCTCCTTCTTTTCCTGGGCTCACTCAGATTTGCAGCTCGAGACACCCAAGGTTAGGCTGGAAGACACTGAAATGGTCATTTTTAGAAAAGTGGAGCCTGGAGCACCACAGCCATAGGGTCAGGGACATGTCCTTGGGCCTGGCTTTGCCACGGCACAACCCAGGGCACAGAAAGGGGTTTTGCAGGAGCAGTACAGGGAGCACAGAGTGGGCACAGGGATCTCAGCCAGCCATCACCCCCACATGTCAAAGCAAACAGCCTCAGCTGGTGTTTCAGCAGCCAGGTTGAGAATGGGGACAGTGGTGGACACAGGGATCACACTTTGCAGCTGTCTCTGTAGGGGGTGTTGGATTTACACAATAATTTAGATGCAATTGTGGAGAAGAGGGGAAAATTGCTTGACTGGGAATTGCCAGAGCCCTCCAGTGATGACATCAAACAGGATTGTGATTTGTGCTATTTATTAAATGTTTCCATTGAACTGCTTTTCCCCAAAGCAATGGTACTGTGGTCTTCCATGATGCTGCTTAGAGAAGGAACCTGGCTGGGAAGACACTGATGTGTCAATTAAAGATATTTCCAGCATTTCCTATATTTAAGGTGTGACTTGCAAACTACCTTGTGTTTTCTCACAGAATCACAGAAATGTTTTGGTTGGAAGGGACCTTAAAAGCCCTTCTGTGTCCAGGGTCCTGCTGCTCTCCTGTGACTTCAAAGAGCTCCCTGGAGTCCCCAGTGCCTGGTGAAGAGGTGGCAGGAATGGCTGGGAGCTGCCACAGCGTGTCTGCCCCAGCCCAGCACATCTCCCAAGCACAGGACCCAGCCCCAAAGGTCCTCAAAGGTCCTGATTTCCTGCACCCAGCAAGGCCAGGGATTTTCAGCGTGGCCGCACAAATGAGCAGGGATCCCTCTGGCCTGCTCTGCCAGGAGCTCTTTCCCACGACACTTTAATCCCACTGTGACAGTAACAAGCAGCACGAGGAGGTTTCACTGCACCCACCCAGCGCTCACACAACCCCTTCCACTCAACACCATGAAGAAAACAAATTCCTCACATCACCATTCTCCCAGGAACAGATGATCTCAGGAAAACCTTGCCCCTGCTAAGGCTGGGCTGGCCCCTTGTGTGCCCAGGCTCTGTGTTGTGTCTTCTGAGGAAGGGTGGGACAGCTCCCCGTGTTCTGCCACCCAGCTCCCCACCTTTTCCTCTAGGACTTTTCCCTCTCACAGAAAGACCTGACATTTCTGTTTAGTCCTTGGACCTAAAGCCCTGCTGCCTGTTGGTGCCCTGGAAGAGCTGAGAGGCAAAAGCAGGTTGTGCTGAAAGTGACACTGGGACAGTTGGGCCCCAGCAGAGAAGCAAAGCCTGTCTCTCCTCAGCTCCTCTTCCCGATCCTTCTAAAGCCCAGCTCATGCTGGCCTCGTGCAGTGCCCTGAGCACCCAGGAGAGCCTGGAGCCACTGCTGCTTCCCAATGTGGGAAATAGATTTGTAGAAAATTCTCCAAGCCTGGCAGAAGGCTCACACAGTGTGCATCTGTGTGCAAACCTGGAGATAAGAGATGCTGACTTAGAAATGCTGTGGAATAGGACAGACATTGCTGAGAGAGAAATGGAACTAGAAACAAGTTTGAATAATTTTCTACAAATCCATTTCCCATACCCAGGGCAGCATGGCCAGGCTGGGTGGGGATTCCTAATGCATCCTGGTACTGTCTGTCCCAAAAAATCCCTCGAGCCAGCACTTTTCATCCACCCAGGAGGTTCTGTAGGTACCACACGGGGCAGGAGAAGCATTAACTGGGGATAACTGAGGATACAAAATAAGCCTGGTGCTCATCCTGAAAAGGCTGATAGCTGGGACCTGTGTGGCTTCACTGAACCTTCAGGGATGGTGGTGACCCCATTTCAGTAGTGCTGGTTTGGGGGAGAAGGGACATTCCTGGGGACCCCAGGCTGACCCAAGCCTGAGCTGTGCTGGTGCCTGTGACAGACACACAGTGTGAGGTGTGAGGTGTGAGGTCTGCTCCCCTTGGCCTCATCCAGTCCTCAGGAAAATGCCACTGACCCAGTTTAGCCTGTCCAGAGAGTTCTACTGCTGCTTTAGCTTTCCAGAGAAGCAGATTTTTCATGAACTGCACCACTCTGGGGGACAAGCTGGACAGACCTTAGAAAACAGCAGGGAAAGGCAGAGTAGAGCCGGAAGAGTCGGTGTGGGAAGAGGGCTGGGAGAGGAGCTGTGAGTATTTTGATATATAGATCATCCCCAGTGCACTGGGATGCTTTACCCTGAAGAACCCAACCTCTCTGGGGGTACTCCTGACACACTTTCACTCAGTACAGGCCAAAGAGCTGGATAGCCACATGCTGACATGTAGGCCTGGCAATGCCCTTCTGACAGTCCAGAAGGGAAATTCTGTGCACAGGATTCAACTGGTGGTGGGGAAAGAGGGACCAAGTAATGGGATCCCAACCAGAAAGGAAACCACAGTGTGAAGTGGCTCTGGTGTGGCCACAGTTGGCAGCTCTGGGCCTGGCACACGTTGGATGTGCCCTTAACCACACCAAGCTTGGCCTGGGCATCAGACACAGCCATGGCCGAGGCCCTTCCTCTGGCCTTGTGGTGGTGTTGAGAAGATGTGAGGAGATGTCACCCTGCCATGGTGGCCTGGTGCCAAACCAAGGTCTGGAGGAGCTATTTGGGACCACCTGGTAAAGGCATTCTCAGCCACTGCCAGAGTCAGCAGCTCCTGTGTGCTCAAGATGAAGGGCCAGGAGCCCCTGGTGTGGCACTGACGCTGGAGAGCCACGGGCTGGCACAGTCACTGCAGCAGGAGGCCAGGCCATCATCCCTCCCTGCAAAGACTGAGCTGGGGTTCCACAGCTCCCCTGGGAGAACCTGCAGAGCACAGGGCACCTTGCAGTCATGCCTTTGAGGCTCAACAACACCTGCCCCAGTTCCATCAGCCCAGTTCCCAAGCTGCACAAGCTGTCGCACCCAAACATGGGGCACAGCCAAAGGACAGCAACCAGGCAAAGGAGCATTGTTTGTTTTGCTGCTCCAGGAAGGGTGCCACTGACATGACCTGGATGAGATTTGGCTCACCAGAGTCACATTTCCTCAAAGCAAAAACACCTGAGCTCAGCCCACCTGGGCAGCCCTTACAGTTGGGTGGGCAGGAATGGGCATTCCCAGTTATCTCCTGCACAGGGTGTGTGAAAAGAAGAACTACAGGAATAACTTCACTGCAGCTGTGGAGGAATGGGGTTAATCAAAGGTATTTTCCCAGGGGATAAATTTTCATTTCTCCCTGAAAGGCAGAAATGAACATTCTTAAAAAACAACTGGTATTTATTGACTGACAAGAACACAGCAAAGCAGACACTTGTGCAACACTGGACAACACAAATATGCACATTATAATCAAAATTAATATATAAAAATTAACACAAGATACAAGCAGGACTGTAATGCAACTTAAACCCCATAGCACCACTTTCTTTCTAGAGGAAATACAAGAAATATAAATAATACCCATACTTCTTGTCACACAAGTTGTACATCTTGAGGTAGACAAAAGTTTTGTTTCCCTTAAAGCATGGACTTTTTTTTTTCTTTTTTCCCAAGTGACATCTTTATTATATTGCTGAAATTGGCCTCCATGTCTGACAGAGGTGTAGAGTGACCTGACATGAGGTGTAGAGTGACTCTTGCAGGAGTGGGGTTTGTTATTCCCCTCACTGGTGGGATTTGGTTTACATGGCCCTTTTTTTTTATCTAACAAAGCCCCCCCAGCACTGCCCTGCCTTTCCATCAGAGCAATGGATCCCTGGATAATCCTCCAGGAATTACTGGGGTATAACCATTAGATGGGGCAGCCTCCTGAGATGAGATTTCTTCCCAAGCATGTTCAGCTCCTCACTTAGGGACGGTGGGATCCATAAACATCAGAAATGGTTCAGTAAAACCTTTTATAGAATTCCAGAATGGTTTGGCTGGGAAGGGACCATAAAGCTCATCCCATTCCACCCCCTGCCACGGGCAGGGACATCTTCCACTAGCCCAGGGTGCTCCAAGCCCTGTCTAATCTGGCCTTGGACACTCCCAGGGACAGCCACAACTTCTCTGGGCAACCTGTGCCAGGGCCTGCCCACCCTCACAAGGAGGAATTCCTTCCCAATATCCCAGCTAAGCCTGCCCTCTGGCAGTGGGAAGCCATTCCCCCTTTCCTTGTCATTCCATGCCCTTGTAAAAAGGGAAGGAAGGAAGGAAGGAAGGAAGGAAGGAAGGAAGGATGGGGGATGGATGGATGGATGGATGGAAGATGGATGGATGGGGGATTTCTATTTCCCCCATACAACAGACATGCTGGATCCATGACTACCAAGCCCAGCAATGCAACACAGCAGGAGAGGTAATAAAAGCTGGACTAGGAAG
>VZRH01008199.1:73976-95987 GCA_013397555.1 Urocynchramus pylzowi
GACAGGGACAGGGACAGGGACAGGGACAGGGACTAACCTGTGTTAGCAGTGTAGCCCCTGTGTGGGCAGTGAGGACCCTGGTTTGGAGCTATGGTTGTTCCCAGGTTATTAGGATTTTAGTTGCAGAGGAAAAGATTGAGTCCAAACCAAAACCCTCCCAGCAAAGCCTGTGCAGCTCAGATTTTTACCATCAGTAGTCAATGAGGTACGTTTGCCCTTGGAAAAGGGTTTTTTTTATAGGCAGGGTAGGAAGTTTCAGCTTTGCTGCTGAGAAGATTTCTTTGTCAAGACTTAATGCAATCCCCTTGTCATTCCAGTCATTTACACATATAACCAAATGCACGAGATTTGCAGTACATTGTAAGGTGTGTGGCACAACTAAAAAAAGCTCTCCCAGGTCCAAATGGACTTCCAGATCTTCACAGCCCAGATCTCCAGGAGGTGGCAGAAGAGCTTTGCTCAAGATGATTCTTGGTCTTGGTTCAGAGGAAAATATAATTCAAGCCTAAGAATACTGAGGTCCAAACAGACTCAAGTTTTGCTCTCTACTCCCATTGCTGTCAGTTGAATTAAATCACATTTCGGAATATCAACCCAACAAAACAGCCCTGGACAGCTGAATGAAATAAAAACCTCAAAGCCACCACAATATCTGTCCCAAGCAACCTTTGTCCCTCCCTTATCCATGGGAGGGACCATCTCTAAAAAACTCAGTGCTGAAGGACACCAAAAGGACTGACATCAATGTTGCCTCAAACTAAAACTATGCTCAAGTTTTTTCCCAATCCTCAAATCAGGCATTTGTAATTATTTCTTTCCCATCAGTGTTCATCATTTGGTTTCCAGCCCTTGAGGCTGGGCTGCCTGGCAGGGGTTGGACAGGAGGATTTGCAGCAGTGCCAGGAGGGGCTGAAGGGGGCTCTGAGTTAACCAGAGCAAAGCTGGGGGACATCAGATGTCCTTGTCCAGACTTAACAGTGAACAATCCAAATTCACTGCAGCCCAATGCCAAACCTCCACACTCCACTGAGCCCAAACCCACTCTAGGGTACCAGAGAATGAACCATCCCTTCCTCAGATCTTCTCCAGCAGCTCTAAGCCACACAGGACAAAAAATATCCAAAAGTCCCCTTTGGTACACGAAAAAACTTAATTTCCCCTAAAATTTGGTTTTGTCCAGTTCTTATTCAGCAATTTCTGTGCAGCTTTGATAAGAGCAAGAGGACAGAGTAGTGCCTCCTCCACTTGCTTCCCAAGGAATGAGATCCAGCTCTTTCCACTGAGCCAGTCCCTGTTTAAATGGGAATGATCCATGTAATGGCATACAAAGCCCAAAGGACCCTCCCAAGATGGGGTATTCCCTTCCTCTCTGGTGCTGGACAAGGCTGGAGGTCAGTAGGGCAGAGGGTTTGGGATCAATAGTTCAGCCAAAGCGAGTTCCCTGCTCACTTCACCCACTATGCCAATTTTAGCTTATTTGGAAGCTTTTTCATTGAGTGCTCAAAATTGAGACTCGTGGGAAGATTTCAACTCCAAAAGGATTAAAAGCAACATATAAATAATGGTCTGCTCTTGGGTATTTAGGAGGTAAAAAAAGTATGGCTAATTAAGCCTATTTGCAGTATTATGTCTGTCATAAACTCTTTAATTCAGTTCAAGTCAACTTGAGCCAGAAAAGGGATAAAAAGGAATAAGCCCTTTAAAAGACTTGTAGCTGGTGGGAGGGAAGTAGCCTCCAAACAGCCAGTTAATGGCTTGATCTGCTCTGTGCCAACACTGGAGGGAGCAGAAGTCAAAAACGTTGTGAAAACCTAAAGGGCAACAAAGCCAAGGTAAAGAGAGTGTGAGCACATGCTCCTCACCGTGGGGAATTGCTCAGAGCAGCTGTAATGAGTGGCTGAGCTGCCCAGCTCCAGCAGATCCACACTGCCAAGCTGAGCACACAGGCAGACCCCACACCTCTGAGGAGAGCTCCATCCTCTTGGAATTCAGCCCAATTCCGCCTGTGGATGAGCCCATCTAGCTACCCAAACCAGCATCTTCACCCCTTACACTGCCAGTGAATTTGGATTTGAGCTTTAGGATTCCCATGTTCTTTGCAGCAGCAGCCCATCTCCACTCTGGCTGGTTTGTACTCATTGTCAAGAACTGGTAAATACACCAGGTTTGTTGCCTCAGAACAATCCAGACCTGCTGCAGGATTAACCAGGAAAACCCTGGAGCAGGAAAATACACTGTCAGAGAGCTGAACACCCAGAGAGGCTGTGCTACACCTACATTTACCTGGCGGCCAGGTCAGGGGGTGCCACGCTGCCATTCCCGAAACTGCTCCCTAAATCACAGCCAAAGGAACCAAACAGGCTGTGTCTGGTGTGTTCAGCTAAAAGTCAAAGGGAAAAACAAGGTTCCAAGTCAGGGGCTCATGACTCTATAACAGCCTCTGCACTTTTCCCCAGGTCACCTTCCCTCACCCTGCAGGGGCTGGATATACCCAGCTTCTCAGGACAGGGATTGTCACTCATGGCTTGCACATTTTTCAGATGCCCCAGTTCCCGTGGTTCCTAATTGCCTTTCAGAGGCTTTACCTGTCATTGGCACAGGGCAGGACTGTGGGATGTGACACACCTCGGGCACCAGGCAGAGTGTGCTGCACATAGGACAAAAAGGTGATTGATTGATTGATTGGGAGGGAGGAGGAGGAAGAGAGATGCATAACTGGCACCATCACCCTGGATCACCATCAATAAATACACCCTGGGAGGCCACGAGCTGCAGAGGGGTGACTTCACAGCCCTCAGCTGAGGTCCCGTGGCTCAAACACTGTCACTGCAGCAGTTCCAGGTGACCTGGAACAGCAAGGCTAAAACGTGGTTAAAATGCACCTGGAGTCCAATATCCAAACGACAGACCTGGGAGGTGATGGACGTGAGCTCCCTTTGTTTGTAAGCTGGTATTTCTGAGGCACAATTCTTGAGCCAAAATGAGATTATTCAGCAGTGTGTTGGTGAGTTGACAGCAGAAGGGGTTCAGCCAGCTCCCAGGGAATGGCACTGGCAATCCCCCACTGCCAGAGTCCTTTTGCCCTGGTGCAGGAGCACGGCTGTCCCTGCCACACCTGAGCCAGTCTCTGGTTGTTGAATTCCCAGTCCCTTAATTCTCTTCTCTGCAGGATCCAGGGCACGAGCCCTCAGTGTCCCAATGTCACCACCCCAAGGCATCTCCAGGAGTGCACCTGAGGGGCGCAGAAGGAGGATATTCCCGCACAGGTGAGTACAAGTTTGAACTTGAGGGACATTTGTGGCTGCATCAGGGTTTCTGCTGTCCCCACATCCCCCCCCACTCTCTGTCCCTCCTTCCTGACCCCATACCCAACAAAGCCTCTGGTTTTCCCTGCTCATGCAGGGGCTCTCCCCAGGTTGGAGCATCTCAACGCCGAGGCTGGAGGAGCACAGCACACGTTTGGTGCTCGCCTTTGCCCTCGCCCCGCAGCAGAGAGCCGTGTCCCTGTCCCCCTGCTGCTCCCCTGGACTCGCCTCGCCCCTCGGGACTCTCCCTACTGCTTGCAGCTGTAGACCACCTCCTCCTGCATGCACTGCTGGCACTCCACGTAGCAGCACCACTGCACCTGGCAGTGGCACGAGAAGGTGACCAGGCGGCTCTGGGTGTTGTAGCCGCGGCCACAGCACATGCTGTCGCAGTTGCCCTCGCGGGAGCAGGTCCTGCCCGCGGTGCCCAGGGAGTATTTGCTGGGCCGGCAGAAGCTGGGCGAGTCCTCCACGTAGACCAGGTCCGTGGGGCGGGGCAGGGCGGGCTGCTTGCCCGAGTGGCCGTGTCTGTGCGGCCCGGCCAGCTCCGAGTGTCCCACGGCGTCGTTGCTGGTGCTGAAGACCTTGACGGCGTCGTCGTAGCGCAGCTTCAGGAGCCGGCCGATCTCGTGGAAAGGCGAGAGCTGCTTCCAGCACGTCCGCACCGCGCAGGAGCCGGACACGCCGTGGCACTTGCAGGTGGTTTTGAGGCCGTTCTTCACCGCCTGATGAGGAAGAAGAGTGGTGGTTATTACCTGCCAGGACCTAGTTTTGGGTAGAGGCAACAGCTCAGATCGCAGACAGCTGCAAGCACTTCAGTTTTATTGGCATTATTTCTATTCTATGGACGAAATAATGTTAATAATGGTAATAATGTTAATAATGGTAATAATGTTAATAATGGTAATAATGTTAATAATGGTAATAATGTTAATAATGGTAATAATGTTAATAATAATAATAACAACAGCACAACCAAAAAACAAAACAAAACAAAAAAACCACCAAGGCAGAGGAATGGCTACAGAGTTGACAGGTGAGCCAGACAGTGGATAGCCTGAGGACAACCAGCTGAACACCAAATAAGCGCTTATTAATTCTATTTGGCACAGTAGGAGTTGTCAGTCATAAATCCTAGTATCTCCAACATGATGGATTCCTTTTGATATATTCAAATTAAGACACTGCTCTAATTAAACAATCAATTTGATTCAGTAAACGGAGGACAATGACGAGTCAGTAGCCTGTAACCCACAGGTCAAAATGTTCAATCTGATGATCTCCCTAACCCAAACCTGTGACAGGACTCATTCCATAGCAAGTCACCAGCAGACTCATAATTGATCTCAAGAGCTTCAGTCTTTAATCTGCTTCACACATGCTACCAGCTCTGAACTCCAGGTGTTCTCAGAACACCTGTGGCTGTGGCATAACACCTGGAGTCATACAGCTGTGGAGTTTCACAGCTGTCTCTGTGCTGTGTGTCCCTGTCACCCACCCTGGGACCACTGGATGCTCCTCTGCATCTCAACATGCATCTCCTCACACAAGAGCTCAGGAGACTTCCCAGGGACTCTCAGACCTGAGTGTCTCAGCACCACAAGGCCCAGGACACACAGGTGAACAGGTCTGCTTTGTGAGCAGGGCAGTGAACACCCCTCTCCCACACAGGATGGGTTGGAAGACTTGCACTGAGTCCAAACTTCATCCCAAGCCCGCCGGTGCAGCTCCTACCTTGATGCCCACGTTGGTGTTGTGGATGTCCACCTTGGCCCGCAGGTCTTTGCCGATCCTCTTCTGCCCCAGGAACTTTTTCAGGAACTTGGTGCTGTACTTGAGGTTGTCCCCGCAGACGCCCCACTGCCAGGCCTTGCGGTTCTCCAGGCCCGGGGAGTCGTCGCAGGTGCAGCGCTCCATGCGCCCCGCGCTGCACGCCCGCGCCAGCGAGTGCGTCAGGGCGGCCGAGGACACGGCGTACAGGAAGGCTGTTTCCTTAAAACCTGCACAGGAGAAGGATTGGGAGATGGGAGGAGCAGGAAAGGCACCTCCTTGCCTCTCCTGCCTAAACGCCAGCACAATATTTAGAAGTACCAAGAGACCAAAGCCCTGCGGCGCTCCCACACCGTCCCCAGCAGAGGAACAGAGGTTGAAGGGATCGGTGTAGTGACACCCCAGTCTCACCCATGACTGCTTCACTGTGGACAAGGGAAAAGACAAAACAAAAAAAAACCAGATCAACAGTCCTGGGAAAACACCCAACTGCAAAAAGTGACAGCCTCCAAGGTCTGTTTGTCCCCAGCACAGAGTTGATTGTTGCAATTACAGACATCAGTGAAATCGCGTTGTGTCATAAAATCAGGAAATCCATAGTAGAGGCTGAGAAAGTGTCCCAAAAATCCAACCTGTTACTTAAAAATGTTTTTAATTGGGACTGTATTTTCTATGAAAAGACCACATGTAGTGGAATGGGAAGGGTTCCATGTTGAAGGACATCTTGGCAAGAAGGCAAATCACACACGTGTGTGGGTTTTCTGAATTCCCTGTAAATTATCTACTCTCAGTGACTGTGGAGGTGTGTTCTGAAGCTGTTGTCCTCCCCAAAGCTGGATTCCCAGCTGGGCTACAATCCCTGAGGTCATGGTGTGACTATGACCTTTTAACCAGGGAACAAAGTACAGTGACTGAATGAAAATTCAGTGTAGAGACTTGAGATCAGACAGGAATAGGAATATTGATATCCATGAGCTTCACAGAAGTTTCAGAAACTCTGATTGACACAAACCTGACCCAAATGCTAAAATATGTTTATTTATTTATATTTACCTCCTCTGCTATTCAGTCCTGGGGAAAATCTTAATATTTCTGCTAGAATTCATTTGCAGGAAAAAAAACTATTAATGGGAAATTGTTTAACAAGTCCAAAAATTATGAATTAGTGCAAGGAAGAGAGAGAGAAGTGACTGATCAATAGCTCTGAGTGCAGGAATGGGTAAGATCAACCAAAACAGAAAAAGTTTGGTTTATGGAAGACAGAGCACTTACACATTGCATGTAAGAAACATAATGAAGCAAACAAATATTCCACATGGGAAAATTCAAAATTTCCTTCCACATCAGAAGGAAAATCTGTTTTTTCTTAATAATAGAAGAGAGAGAGACAACCACAGAGAGTTGACCTAGACTTGCACTGAGTCCTGACTGGAGTAAAGTTTGGAAGCCACTTCTAGAATTCATCAAGTCCAACCTCAAATCTCTCCATCATTCTGTTCCCTCAGAAAATTCCCATCCAGCTGTAATAGTGGATCAGTGCACTGAGTGCTGAAATCTGAGTAATGTCCACCATAAACAAGACTAAGAGAGCAGGGCAAAGAGTTCTCCTGATGGTTTCCAGCAAGAAGAATGAAAAATGTGACTAATCATGAACATAATGGAGAGGCTTCATTAGCAGCTTCAGTAGACTTCATAGGAGCTCTTTGAAATTGCAGAATTTTAGATAAAGATCTACCAACAGCATGGACATGAGGGGAGAGATAGGGAAATGTGGAGGAGACAAGGAGATCAACCAACAATCTGCTTCCTGCCTCAACATTTTGGCTGCCATAACCACTGGGGCAATAATTTGCAATTAATCTTTCTGGTTGATGATCCTCTACAAAATTTCTCAGGGTACTCTAAAGATAATGAAATAATGTCATAAAATCCACCAAAAGTTTTGTAAAAGCTGGAATGGGACATGGTCAATACAGGCTGTGGATGGCAGCATGATGCTCACACATTTTCAAACAGTGTCTAACCCTCTCCAAAGAAGTGAAGAGAGGAGAACTGATCCTTGAGATCCTAAATCTGCTAAATCATTCCAGCAGCCAATCTCCAAATGCTTACCAGATTCCCAACATCCTCTCTGACACACTGATCCCAGAGGTGAGGAGAGCATTCCGGAGGCCCTTTCCCATGCCATGAGGAGCCAGCAGGCCCCGTCGGCTCCACAGCCCCTGCTAAATCTGACTTTGTGGATCACCACACTGCTCCTGCTATTTCAGATGCTTTGGTTTCCCCATGTTTTCCTGGCCAGTTTTCAGCCCACTGGAAATCAGAGGCCATTGCTGTGGTCAGGCCACCGCAGACAGCAGCAACTGCAGATACCCAGCAGACTTTGAAACGTCTCCTTCTCCTTCAAACAAAGCTTCAACATCACCAGGCTGCCAAATACTTGTCTGAAAAGTCTAAGACTATTCCCTCCACTCTGTCATAAGGAATCAATCACCATTTAATTGTTAATTCACAAAACAAATGGGGGAAGTAAAAGCTGTCCTTCGGCCTTTGTGGGAAATGTGGCAGAGCAGCTGCTGGAGCTGGATTTTCAGGAGGACACACCACAAATGGCAGCGATCAGCTCCAAGGAGCACAATTTGGGATCTGAACAGAGGCTACTCTATGTGTCCTGCTATGTCTCCTCCCACAGTGACAACAGAGCTCCTGTCACCACAGGCAGTGGGGCCTGGAGCCAGTTCTGGGCTCTCAGGGCCTGGGGATGGGTCACCCCCCTGACCCCAGTGAGTGTCTTCTCAGGGAAAAAATGGAACCTGAAACTCTCGGTGCAGGGGGAACATCTGGGTGCAGATGTCTCTGCTGGGCAGTTTGGCTGCAAACATCCAGCACAGAGATGAATTTCAGGAGGCTGCAGCAAACCAGCTCCCTCTGGTAGGACTTTCCATGCGTCCAAGCCTTGCCCTGAGCTCTCCAGCAGGATTTCTTAGCTCGGCAGCCTATAAATACAGAAGGACTTTTGCTGCAATGCACTGTTGTATGCTGTGGTGTGCTCCAGACCACAGGGAAAACTGTAATGGGAGGAGTTTTGCTGTGGGTGACTCTGCCAAAGGAAAGATGCTCAGGGTCAGAGTTTTCAATGCTGTAATGAAGGAGTGTGAGCATTTCAGAGCAGGTGGAGGAGGATTCTCTCTGAAAACAACAGCAAAACCAATCAACCAAAAAAAGCTATAGAAGCATAGAAAGATTTAGGATGGAAGGACTCTTGAGGTCTTCAGAACAACCCCCTGCTCAAAGCAGGGCTGGCTGCAATGCCAGCTGCTCAGGGCTTTTTTGCTCAGAAGAATTTTTCTCTCCAAATCTCCAATCATGGAAATTCTGTGTCTGTGAGTCACCACTCCTCTGCTGTACCATTCCTGGATTCCTCATGACAACAGTGAAACCACTGCTGGAAGGTCAGAGTCCAACCAGCAGGAGGCAAAGGAATGGATTAAGGAATGGAAGGATTGCAGAGCACTCATTTCTCAAGAAGAATTTTGTGAGTGGCTGGCTCTGACCTCTTTGCTAAAGGTATTTATTTCCCCAGATCACTGAGTTGTTTGAGATGAAATCTTGCATTACCTGACTTCCAGCAGCCCTTAATGGCACACCCAGGACACCAAAAGGTCATCACTGCTTTACATGTTTTTATAAAAACACCAACTGCTCCTGTGTAACAAGGTGGCATGAAATCATTTAAACTCTAACTCTTCCCATGGATCTTTAAAGGAGTGGAGAAGGAATGCAGGAGGATTTTGCATGGATCACTGAGGAGTAATAGCCTTTATAAGTGCCACAGAAAGGTTGCAGGTTATGCAAAAGGAGTTTCCCAGTTGTACCCAGAGACTATCAAGAGCAACAAATGGTGCAGACTGGTAAAATAAATCTGGCATTTCAAGAAGCAGAAAACCCTTCGCTTATTTTTTGTTTGTTTGTTTTTTGGCATCTCTAGAAGCAGGAAAAGCACTGATGATCCAGATCAGTCACAAAAGTTTGTCAGTTGTGATTGCAAATTGAATGTGGCTTTTCACCTGTTACAAAAAAGCCCACCTCACTGGGAAGGACCTTTGCCACCCTCTTGCACTCTTAAGACCATTTAGGACTGCTAAAAATCTGTATTTTTCTTCATAGTTTCTCTAGGACCTTGGAGATATCAAATGATTTAAACATTTCGAAAATGCCTTGTCACTATCTGGGTGACAGGGGAGAGTTGCATAACCAACAATTTCCAAGAAAGTTCCAACAAATGTCACAAACAGATCAAAAGTGGCAGCTGAAAGCCATGTTCATGTTCTTTATGAAAGAAACAAACCCCTTTGCAAGCTAAAAGAAAATGAGAACTAATAATTGCTCCCAGCCAAGTGTCCTGTCATACAGGGGGTGCACAGAGCATACCTGGCTGTATTAAATCATCATTTGATCCTCAAGATTGTGTAATAAAAGTTTTCAAACACTTATCCCCATCTGCCAAAACAGGTTTGAAATTACAGGTGATATTTTATTTTGTCAGTCAGGAGCCCATGGAAATGTTAAGGCATGCCACCGCCAGATAATTAAATGTTTTCCAGCAATTTGAAGATGAGGATTATTCAATTGTCATTTTCAAGTTCTTTGAGGTTGATGAAGGTGCAGATGTGAGAAAGACACTCAAAATGATCATGAACAGCTCCTTCCACCACCTGCTAAAAATTCACAGTAGAGCCTTGGAATGAGGAAAATCTGATCTCGCATGTGCTGATTTAATAAAATATTAAAATATTAAGTTGATATTTAACGTAATAAAAATTGATAATTTTAAAAGGAAACATTAAAAAGTTTCGATCCCAATGTTAATTAAAATTAGCATTGATTTTCATAAAAATAATATTGGCTTCTTCAGGTACTTTTTTTTAAAAACATTAAGTTGCTAAACATTATCAAAGGACTGAAAGTCAATAAATCTGAAGACTGAAGCTTAGTAAGTGCTAATAGAAGTTATTGAAGGGCTGAAACTCTGTAACAGTCAGGCTTTGGTTGGATCAGGACAGGTCTGGCAAACTCTATATGCATTCTCTGAGAATTTTTATTAAGAAATAATTTCAGTGTCCATCTTCATTGTATTTTTCTCAAGCATTGGAAGGATTTATTATGTTCCCTTCTACCTCACATCCAGACTTTTCAGGACAATTTCTTAATCTAAAGCATTTTGGGAAACAAAACCCAGCAGGTCATCTGTCCACTCTGCCCAAATTTCTCAAATTTAAGTGAAAGAGTCTTAGGAGAGATTTGTCAACATGCACTGAGATGTCTGCATGCAGATAAATAGTTTTTTCAAACAGTAAACAGGTTTAAGTTTTGTATTTGAGAATAAAAGAGGTTTACATACAGGAATAGCCAAGACATTAAAAGGATTTTTTTCTTTAACTGACCCTGTTTTCCTTTAACTAAGCCTGTTTTCCGACAGCACCAGCCCAGCTGAGGAGGGAGCTCAGTGTAAGGAGCTCTGCTCTCAGAGAAGAAGCCACCAGCCAAGGATGTGAACCTCCTCCCACTTTCCAATCCCTGACAAACCATGGTGGGAAGATGAGGACAAGGCTTATTTTGTGGCAAAGGAGCCTGAACTGCCCAGCTCCCATCACTGGGTGAAACAGAGATCTCGGCACTCCTGTCACTTTGCTTCACGTGAGATTGAATTTGGCACACCCCAGGGGCTGCAGCCAGAGTTTCCCTGCACACCAACTGTGGAAGAGGTTTTACAGCAACTTCTGTGAGCCAGAGAGAAGTCTGAGAAGAGGATCCATGTTTACCCCTGAAAGAATTTCCTACCAAGGTCGCTGACATAGAATCCAAGAAAGAAAGAAGGATAAATAAAAGAAACCTGCTACTGTCTATTCCAATCAGCACTTTGTTTGCCTGAGTAAAGTGAGTAAAGTGTAAACTTATGAGTTTTGTAAGAATGTATAAAAAGCATGCATGCCATAATAAAAACAGCTTGAAGCCTTCTGAAAACGGAGTTGTTTGCATTATCTCCATCTCTGCCACGACATCGTGTGAGATTTAACTTGGGACACCCCGGGGGCTGCGGCCAGAGCTTCCCTGCACACCAACTACCTTGTACCTCTCTTGAGCAGGCTGGGCCGGCCCTCCAGGCTGCAGTTCCAGCGCTCGCTGCGGAACTGGAACTGGCACTCGAGGATCCCCAGGCGGATCGCGTCCCGCAGCGTCTCCGCCAGCCCCGGCTCCCTCCGGCACAGCCGCTTCTGCTTGCGGGACAGCTGGAGCAGCTCGCACTGCTTCACGTGCCCCTTGCCCGGGCCAGAGGCCCCCGGGGCGCCCAGCGACGGGAACTGGGTCAGGGCTTCTTTCCCGGTCAGGCTGGAAGGAAGGAAGCAGAAGAGGTGAGTTAGGGAGCACATCCCTGGGACTGATGCCCTGTGAAGGCTGGCCTAGAACAGAGACTAGAGCAGCTAAAGAATAAAGCAGGGATTTATTAGGAGGCCTCAGTGGATCCACCTTGTGCAGCACAAGAGCCCAGCCAGGGCTACACCCCAGGTGAACCCAAAATGCTCACAAAATGCCCCACCGGTCACAGGGGCTCTCACTTTTATAAGTTCTGCTCCATTTGCACATTGGAGTTCATTGTCCTGTTACAGCTCCAGCCCATGAAGTCCCATCCTTGTTTTCCTCTCTTCAGCCCACGTTGTTTGTGCTCTTGGGCCTGAGATTTGGATCATCTGTCCTTGGTGCCCAGCTCGAGAAGGAATTGTTTTATCTCCCTGCTCTGTACAGAGAGCTCACCATCCCCTCATGTGAAGCCCAGACCCACACACTAAAGCAGCACAGAACCTGAAAAATATGAAATCTAAAACCTGAGGAATGATCAGAATCATTCAGGGTCACATTGGGCAGCCACTGAGCCACCCTGAGGTGGCCCTGCCCGTGGCACAGGACTGGACTGGGTGGTCTTTAAAGGTCCAACCCACACCAATCTGGGGTTCTGTGATGATTCTAAGATCACCATCATGGAAAAAGTGAAGAAGGGAAGGATATTCAGGAAGCTGCAAGTCAGGGCATTTTACCAGCTCAGAAGATTAATCAATACAGATTGATTGGATCTGGTATCCCATTCCCACCACAAACCAGGGCAAAGTCCCAGACTGATGCCACGGGGAGGAGGAGAAGCCCACATGTGTTGTCACCAGCAGCCCCATGGGAAGTTCTCTTGGCTCCATGGAGAGACACTGACAACAGCCATTCATGGGTCTCAGCACAGCCAGTGTCACACACAGAGCCCTGGCTGCTGCTCCCTGTGTCACAGCTCCTAAAGGCAGGAGCCAGCTCATTCCCAGGGTCTGGTACCCCACAGCATGGAAAGGCCACTGGGAGGACATTACCAGTGATCACCTTCCTCCTCAAGCATGGGTTTTGCTGGAAAACATATCCTTGTTGAAAAAAATACAGGAAAGGTCAAATAAAAATGTCCTGGCAAATGCAATGGCAATGCCTTTATGTGTTAATGCAATTCAGCTGAGAGATGTCACAAATATTGGAGACAAATGGTTTCACTTTCCATGGCAAGACAATATTTCTCTTGCAAAACTATCTTACCTGCTATCTTCAGGATGCTTGAAATCACAGAGAAATTATTTTACTTTGATGCAGGATTTGGGAGCTGCAAACTGGGAGCAGCACTGACTAGGAGTGTCACCTGCTTCCCAAACCCAAACTCACAGAGAGCCTCAACCCCTGCCCCAAAAAATGCCCAAACCAGACAGATCAATGGAAATATTCTGGAAGCTTTATTTTTGGACTCTTCTCCTTCATGATGGAGGATGCAAGTCAAACACTGCAGCTGTGATTTGAGTCCCCCCTGTACTTTGTGGATGTATAAAGTGTGCTCCTGAGCTGTTCCTGAGCTATTTTCTAGATCTCCCTGTAGTCAGCCCAGCCTATCCAGGCACAGGAGCTGGAGCACAGCTCTGCTGACCTAATCCCACCCTGAATCCCACCCTGACCTAATCCAGCACCCTGTACCCATTCTCACAGGAGCCTGCAACCCCCAGATGTAATTCAGAACAAAGGCAATTAACTAACTCATGGACTCACCCAGAGACCTGCAAACTACCCAAGAACCTTGGAACCCTTGTGGATCACACAAGGATTGAGCCTTAGAACTGAGTGGGTCAGGAGAATCTCTCCCTCCCATTGTCACTGCTGAACTGGGGGATGGAAACAGGAGATGTCCCAGTGAAATAAAGAGAAATAAAGAGGCAATGCTGGAAACAGAGAAGGAGCTCTGGGGCAGGTCCAGCCCAAGAAACTCAAATTAACATGGCTTGATGAACCTCAGAGAGCAGCTCAGGCTGCACAGGTCAGAGCCCTGCCTGGCCCCAAACCCTGCCCAGAGGCTGCTCAAGGCAGACCTGAGCTGGCAGAAATGCTCTGAGAGACATGAGATTGACCCAAGGCACTGAGACCAACCCACGGTGAACCAGCTTGAGGGCTTTGCCTGGCTCACCCTGGTGCTTGAAACCCAACACACACTGGTGAACCCACCTGTTTACAGGGCTGGGATGTCCCTGGGAGAGCCAGCACAAGCTCTGAAGCTCAAGAAGGTCAAGATGTGCCAACATTTGCAAAGTCTCAGAGGTCAGCAAAAGTCTGATTTAGGGATGTTCAGACAGCACCCAACTCAGTGGGACAACGCTGGGCTCAGCAGAGGTGTTGCTGTTATGTCAGAATAACAACCCTCACCAGAACCTGGACTTTGCCTGGTGGTGGGATTCCAGCACTGACACCCCAGAAAAGTGCACTTGTCACCAAGTGGAGTGGGAATGTGGTTCCTCTCCCTTTGCCATGCTGTGTCTGTGCTCCCAGACACCAAAGTTTTGCAAGTTCACGGCACAGAGAGAGGAAATAAGGAAGGGGGAGGTGTCACTGAGGAGTTTGAGAGCCTGATGTAACAACACAAATCACTCACTGCTTGAAAGCACAGCCACAACATCCCCAAACAACATTCCATGTACCAAACTCCTGACTGGCCACGTGCCAACAGACCTGCCACCCATACCAGGCATCCTACCTCCCCAAAACCCCTCCAGAACAAAAAGATCTCCCCTCCTGCCAGTCTCCATCCTCATTTTAGTGTCCTAAATTCCATCCAAATAATCTTTAATCCCTTGTCAGGTATTTCAGGCAGCAGCAGGGGCTTCAGTGACTGTTCAGATCAATCATCCCCTTCCTGGGACAGGGGTGATCAGCCCTGAGCCCTTCCCTTTCCCACGGGTTCAGAAGCAGCAGGAGCTCAGTGCAGAGGGTGCTCTGACTCCAGAGGAGTCCCAGGGTATGACCTCAGCTGGGGAAAAACAGGGAACTGCAAAATAACTGCTCACTGTTCTTGCCATTACACTTCCTTATCCCAAGGGCCCAGGATATGGCCAAAAATCCAAGAATCTCTTCTCCTGGGGGACAGGGAGAGCAGGCAGTGCAAAGCCAGAGCCAGGGGGTGAATGTGAAGGCAGAAATTCAGCCCTTGAGCAGACACAGTTTCACTAAAGGCTGTTGATCCCCCAGGTTTGTTGGGGGGGTTGATGAATTTCAAGTGGCAGCTGTGAAGTAAAGACCATGAAGTCTTCTGTAGCCCAGGGGTGTCTGAATCACATCCAGGAGAACATGGTGCAAAGGTATTGCTGAAACCTGCGTGGAAGGGAGAACAGGTGGCAAAGGGATCTTCAAGATTTACAAGAGATCTGATGAATGACACAAACCAGGGAAGAGCTGTCCTGGACAAGCTCAGAGAAACTCTAAAACCAGAGCAGAATTGGTGGGCAAAGGTTGAATACAGAACAGTCAAGAAGAGTCAACACAACTTCTGTGGAAGGTGGTGATGGCTCTTAAATCTGAAGGAGTCACTGCACACACAGACCAAGGACAGATGATACTGTCTGCTTGGACATGTACAGCTGACAGATTTCCAAAAAGCTTGTGTAAGACAGGCTGGATACCTTCCACAATTCCCACAAGGAGAGGAAGGATAGCAGAAGAACACACAGCTGTGTCTGGAAGCAGGACTGGCATCCAAGTGAGTAAAGATTATTCTGATCTCTAAAATAGAAGAAACAGGGGAAATTGTGATAATTTATTAATTTTTAGACTTAAAATAAATGAGGCTGTAGTTTAATTTGCAGCCCTCCTCAATGCACAAGGTGTGCTGAAGTATCCATGTACTCATACAAACCATGGAAGACAAAGTCATAAAGGGACCATTAAACACAAAGATACTTTGGCACAGGAAGTTCTGGATGTGCAGACTGCCAGAAGCTGGAAAAGATTCTGAGGGAGCATCTCAGCCTGCCACCCTACTTCTGTTCATGCTTTTGTCCTCACATTTGTCATTACCCAGGGCTGGTGAAGGGGGTGAAGCCACCTCAACCTTTGGCCTGAGTTTTACAGTCCTGGGCAGGGATTATCCCAAGGATGTCCTTTGGCCCACCAGTGGGATCTGGGAGAAGGTGGCATTGCCATTCTCCAGGCTCTGAAGGATGTTGGGTGCTGATATTTGTAGAAGAAAAGCACCATAAAAACCTTTGAAGAATTTGATTCCACTTCCAGAGCAACCTCAATAGTGCACAGCAAATACAGCCTGGGACCACACACAGAGACACCAAGTCTAATTCATCATTTTCACCATTCAAAGCAAAAGCTTCATGGGAAAACACTTCCTAAAACTGGATCCAGCAACACTTTAAATTCTGAAAGAGGTAATGCAGCATCCTACACAAACAGTTGGTTGCACAGGCAAACCTACTAAATATTTTATTATTATTAGTAGTAGTAGTAGTAGTAGTAGTAGTAGTAGTAGTAGTAGTAGTAGTAGTAGTAGTAGTAGTAGTGGTGGTGGTGGTGGTGGTGGTTTTTTATTATTATTATTGTTGTTGTTGAATTTCTGAAGCTGCAACACATGGAGTAACTTGTTTTTTCTCTAAAAAAGGAGGGCAGAAATAACCAGATGGATAGAACACAGCTGATGAAATAAGCAGTAAATCTGTAAATTCAAGTGACTAAAGCTACCCAGAACACACCTACCTGTGACAGTCTCCCTTATGCAAACTCTCACACTTGTCACCTGAGGTAGGGCAATGTCAGCAGGAAATAATTATATAAATTATATCAATAATTCCATTGCTGTGTTGGAGGCTCCCAGGATCAGGAGTCTCACAGTGAGAACACAGACACAGCTCCCAAAACTCATCTCTCACACAAATTTCTATTTAGATGAGCAGCAGAGGAATTCAAGGAGGTGCCCAAGGCCATGCAGGTGGCAGTGGCACAGCTGGGAGCAGAAGCCACTCTCAGAGCCAGGACAGCCCCAGAGATTGCCCTTGAGTGGAGGCTTTGCAGGCTCCCACCACAACTGTATTTTATCAAGGCAGAGCCAATGTAGGATCTGATCAAGATCAGAGTATGCAAACATTCAAACAAGATTAAATATAAAATATGCAGAAATTTGCAGTCAGGCAAACTGCATCGTTTTGGATGATTTAGAGTTTATTATCTACAGATCATACAGCAAAGAAAGTGAACCCTTTGAATTAATGCACACCTGCTTGCAATCTGAAAGAACAATAAGGATCTCCAACTTTATTTCTCTCTCCTTTTCTGTCTAAGCCCTTTGCTAAATTCATCTATTTCCTTTAATCTCCTTCCAGCCACATTCCAGCTTCTTAAGAGACTTTTAATGAGAGCCTGTTCCTGTGCAATGCCCAATGTCCTCTGTTTCTGAAAGGTCTTAAAAACCAGTAAAAATATGCCTTTCCTACCTCTCCCAAGTAAGGAGAAAATCAAAGCAGCCCACAACAGGACTCCATATCTGATTTCAGGGGCCTTTCATGTTCCACTGGAATATCTGCACCCCACGGAGAGCTGCAAGAAGCCTTCAGGAAGGGCTGAGAGAATGTGGGACAGGACAGATGGAACCAAGGCCTGTGCAGGGCACAGAGGTCCCCAGCTCTGCTCTGTCCCCAGCAGCTCTGTCAAACAGAGTTATCATCCTTTCAGAAACAGCACAATTCAATCCTCCCCATTTGTCCCTGGAGAAAGGATGGCCTGTGTGTGTTGCACTGTTGTGACTAACCAGGATGGTTCCTCTGCTTTGTACCTCCACTGCCTGCAAAGGAGGTGGCAGAAATCCCCAGAGCATCCAAACTATAAATCTCAATAATCAATATTGAGATTTAACAGTTGATATCAAAGCTCTTTACTTTCCTTCCTCAGAGTTGTCATTTCAGCCCCTCAGGCAGGTGTCTCTATACCTGCTATCCTCCTTTCTATCAAGCTTCTGCTCCTCACAATGAGAAAAAGCTTGAATTAAAACCTCAGATGAATTCACATGACTCTGTGAGTCAGAATCCTTTGAGATGGATTGTTTGCTGCAAGCCCTCCCTGGGAGCAGTAACAGATGATGTGTCCAGATCCAGACTCATTTTTTTAAAAGATTTCTCCTGAAATTCCACAGAGAACATGATATAAAATTCCTGCATCAGAAGAGCTGCCAGTCTGGGAGGAGAGCAGCAACCAGGTCAGGCTCCTGCACAGGGCTCTCCACCCTCACCTGCTCTGGGCTCCCACGGCCTGGACATCCTTGGTTTGACTCCTTCTACCTCCCAGCTCAGCCACATGAAATATCTCCATGTGGATCCTGATTCCAGGGCAGTTCCAGGGCTGATCCCAGCCCAGGGCACCAACTGGGCAGTCTTACAGGGGAGAGCAGATTTTCAGTCTAACTCTGAACTGGCCACATTCCCCAGAGCATTCCTGGCATGAAACACTCAACACCCCCTGGGATGGGTTTTTAGAACCTGTGCTAAAGCATTGAGATAGTGACTAAAGAGAGTCTGGGAGCTGAAGAGAATCAAAAAGCATCCATGAAAAGGATGGAAACCACCCATGAAACCATCCTTTCCCTCTGCAAAGCATCTGCAGCCCCACAGCCCCTCTGCTGTTTCACTGCAGACTCCATCCTCAGTCTTCCCAGATCTCAGCTGAAAGTTTCTTTCCCTCTCAATTTCTGCTCTTTCTCTCTCTTTTTTAAAACCCCAGTACTCTGAGTGACTGACAATGACAACAGTGATGCTGTAGCAAACCTTCCTGAAAGAGGATTTGTCCTTTGAGGAACAATGATGCAGCCTATAATAAAATCAGCATTTAATTATCAGCTCAACAGGAAGAGAAATATCCTCAGAGACCTTTCCAGGAGCACTCAGAGCTGGACACCAGAGTTGCTACTTGAGGTGTGTTTGGTCCATCAGATTTATCAGGGAAATGCTGCAGTAAGATGTTTACCAAGGAAAACAATGGGATGTGGTAACTGGGCTAATGGGATGGAACCAAGGCTTGCTGAACACCTCTAGAAGGACACAGGAGATGTGAGGGCAGCTTTTTTAGGGATGATCATATTTACTTTAAGGTATCATTTGACACATGATGCTGTTTCCAAAACTATGCAAGGCCCTGCTTCAACAGCCCTGCAAGTCACGTGCTGCTTTTACCCTCTAACAGCCCCAAAAATCCTTCCAGCAGGAAATGAGCAAAAATTGTGCCACTGCCTTTGATGGGCAGGGCCGAGTCAAGAGGAGCTGTGAGCCCAGCCAGCACATCCTGTGAGACCCCAGGCACCTCTGCAGCCACCACAGGTATTTCAGGGTGAGTTATAAAGAAATTTGCCCATGGAGCAGGGGCCAGCCTGGCCCATGGGTGAGACACGTCCCAGCCTGCTCCACAGAGGCCTCCCCAGGAGAAGGCTTTGATCAGCTTTGGTACTTCCACCTTCCCACCAACCTCCTACCTGGGGTGGGTCTGTTCTGGATTCTGCCCTGGGAGAAGCTCTTTGCCCTCCAGCACATCCTAAATGCCTTTTCACCTTGTGAAACGTGAACAAGGAGACAACAGGAGGCTTAGAGCTTTTAATGAGGTCTGGAGACATTCCCACCACCTGAGGAGCTGAGAGGAAAAGCATGAAAAGAAGGGAATGCTTTACAGGAGGCTGCAGGGTGGGGGAGGATTGAAGCAAAGGTGGAAGCAAAACCAGCTCAAAGGGAGTCAGGAGGTGAGGACACTGCACACTCCTGGATTCCTGCACCCAGAGAGCCAGGCAAGCCCAACACAACCCCAGCAACAGCCAGGCCACCTTTCACACACAGCTTATTTTCTCTCCCTCTCCTAAAAGGGGGGTTTAATTTCCCCCCTAGGACCCAGCACCAGGAGTTCAGGATCTGCTCAAGCACAGCCAGTGCACAAACCCCAGTGAGCCAACAGCTCCAGGTACTGGGAATGGGCTCAGAGCTCTGCCCACAGCTGCTGTCATTTAAGACATTCCCCTTTGTCCTAAAACCATAATACAAAAATTGCTTCCCACTGCCAGAGGGCAGGGATGGATGGGCTATTGGGAAGGAATTCTTCCCTGTGATGGTGGGGAGGCCCTGGCACAGGGTGCCCAGTGAAGTGAGGCTGCCTCACCCCTGAGAGTGTCCAAGGTCAGGCTGGACACAGCTTGGAGCAACCTGGGACAGTGGAAGCTGTCCCTGCCCATGGCAGAGGGTGGCATTGGGTGACCTTTAAAGGTCTCTTCCAACCCAACCTATTCTGGGTTTCTCTGGATTTATCCATTGTAATGCTGTGTTCACTCTGGCAAAACTTTGTTTTCTGTATCTAAAGGTGAGCTACATCTTTGCCAGGCCATTTTTTCTGGACTATCCCATACACTTCATGCTTTACCTTTGCCCTGATGGAATCAAACTCAGCATTTCCTTCACCCTTTGAACCAGCAACACTTCACCTCTGCCACATCCCCAGCAGAAACAGCTCAGGTCCTGTCTCTGCATGTTGCCACCCAAAAGCCTCCTTCACTCGTTCTTACATCTTTGCAGGTTTTCTCCATTAAGTGTTTGGGAAGCCAATATTTGGCTCACATGCCTCAGTCTCTCCTCTTTGGCTAAACTTAGAAGCAGATCACTGACCCAGAGTCCCCTCCAGTTCAGTAATAATTTAGTTGTGAGATTGGTTTTCTCCCAAATCAAGCCACATCAAACATTCACTTCAAAAACATTCAAGTTTCTCTTGAGTCTATCAACTCAATTTTCTATCTGAAAGCACCCATGTATCACACTGCTCATCACCACCAAACTCACTGAGTTCTTACACTCGGGTTTCTTTTGATTTTCAGATGAAGAGGTGAGAATATGCAGGACACACCTGTGTCAGACCCCTCAAGGGAAAAAACCCACACTGAAAATTGAACCTACAGCCTCAGATCCTGAGCTGTGCATGGTCAAGAGGCAGCACACACAGATTTCATGTGCTTGTACCAAATAAAAATTTAAAAAGCACATTTAAAACCAAATAAAGCACACAATTCTGTGTGCTTGTACACACAGAAAGCTGCTTGTACCAAATAAAAATTTAAAAAGCACATTTAAAACCAAATAAAGCACACAATTCTGTGTGCTTGTACACACAGAAAGCTGCTTGTACCAAATAAATCATTGACACAGAGCAAAGGATCACTCAGGCTGCTTTAACAGAGCCCAGCTTGAGCAGTGGTCAGTGACAGCTCCGTGCTGTTGTCTGGAAGGGCAGCACAAATTCATTCACTTCCCCTGGCACAGCCACGTGCACATCCCTGTGGCTGGAAAGCCAAACTCTCCCTGCAGCCCAACCCCTTCAGGGAGTGAGTGGGAGCTGACACAGGCTCTGAGGGACTGAGAAAAGGGAGCCCCTCCCCAGCAAGGGCTTCGGTGTGAATTAGGCTGAATGATACAATTAATAAATTTTAAATCCAGATGATTTAAGGGAGCTTTGCAGCAGGAATGAAATACCAGTCGTGTCCTGGGTGAGAAGTGCCAAGCCAGCAGCCACTTCCCAGCAGATGTAGAAAGAAGTGTCTGGCATGTGCTGGGAGGATCAGTGGAGAGGGAACAGGACCCTCCACGTGTGCAAGGCAGCACAGACCAGTCCTGAGTGCTACAATCACTGAATTACAAATGGTCGTGTCTGTCCTACCCTCACCGATATGTGCACCAGCTCTGCTTACCACGAGAGTCTGGGAATCCTGCCTGAGGAGCAGCTCACACAGAAAACAGGACAAAAACCCCAGAACACTCTGCATGGGAAATTCTGCATTGACCCAGCCTGTTACAAACCCATCTCTGCCTTTATCCCAAGCAAAGGTGAGGGGAAGACACAAACCCGGGGACAGCTGTGCCCAAGTGATCCTGCAGTGTCCCGGGCTGGAGCAGCAGCTCTGCCTCCGTGCCTGGGCTGGCTTCAAGCCGTGGAGCCCCGCAGCACCTTCACGTCCCCCGTCCCTGCCTGCTGAGCCCTGGCTCCCAGTGCCAGCCCCATCCTCCCACCTTGTCCCCGAGGGATCCGTGCCAGCCACTCCCGGAGCTCATTCGCACCCCGAGCAGACCCGGAGCACTTCAGGGGTGTAAATCCAGTTTTCCTCCCAGCCAACAAAATTTCCCACTCGTTTCCACATCCCGCTCTTGTACCGTAAATCCTCCCCTGGTCCCCTCTGTCCGGGTTCGCCGGGAGCACCCTGTGTCCCCCGTGTCCCCTGTGTCCCCTGTGTCCCCTGTGTCCCCCTCCCTCACGCCCTGCCCCGCACGGCTCCGCCGGGACAGTCCCCGCGGTGCCAGCGCTGCCCGGGACAGTCCCCGCGGTGCCAGCGCTGCCCGGGGCAGTGCGGGGGATGCTCCGGGCGCTGCAGGTGCGCGGCTCGCCCGGGACCCCCTCGCAGCGACGGGGACGAGCCCGGGGACCGAGGCAGCCCCTGCGCGCCCTCCGCTGAGCATCCGCGGGGAACCGCGCTCCCACGGCCCGCCGCTGTCCCGCGGCCACCCCGAGCTGTCCCGCGGACACCCCG
>VZRH01008199.1:97057-110268 GCA_013397555.1 Urocynchramus pylzowi
GGGATCCCTCCATCCCCGCGGGATCACTCCATCCCCCGGGGATCCCTCCATCCCCGCGGGATCACTCCATCCCCCGGGGATCACTCCATCCCCCCGGGATCCCTCCATCCCCCGGGGATCCCTCCATCACCCGGGATCCCTCCATCCCCCGGGATCCCTCCATCCCCGCGGGACTCGGTGGGGCTCGGCGCCAGGCTCCGGGATGCCCGCAGTGCCCCATGGAACGACAGCTGCGGGTGCGGCAGGGAACATCCCCTTTCCAAGCCTCAGCACTGCCTTCGGGCACTTGTTAGGGCAGGGAAGCGTCAGGAAAGAGGTGAAGAGGCACCTGCTGTGCCCGGGCACCATCAGCCCCCAGCACATCCCTCCTGTTCCAGCTTGCTGCTCTGCTGTTCGTGGAGGGAGATCCCAGCACGTCCCAGAGCATGGAGCAGTTCCCACAGACACCTGTCACCAAACCTGCATTGCACAGGTGACATCTCCTGGAAATGCTGGGGGGAAGGAGACCCTTTGGAGGTCTCCAGACAGACCTCCCATCCCAAGACAGGCAGCTGTCAAATCTAGACAAGGATGGCTGTGGCTTTGTCCAGCCAAGTCCTGCAGATCCCCAAGGATCCCCACACCTCTCGAGGCACTCATCCTACAGATGCAGAACCCTACAGGGAAAAGGGGTTTAACATCCAGCCTGATCCCTCCAGGGAAAAGGGATTTAACATGCAGCCTGATCCCTCCAGGGGAATGGGATTTAACATCCAGCCTGACCCCTCCAGGGGAAGGAGGTTTAACATCCAGCCTGATCCTCCCCAGTGCAATCACACAAACTTTCACAGAAGAGCTCAGAAGCAAATTTCCAGACCCCAAGCGTGGCCATTGGGATAAAGGTGCAATGCCTACCCTTGAAAACACTTCCCCAGAATGCCAGGACTGTGGAGCTGCAGGTGTGGAAGGGTCTGAACAGGCACGTGAAACCAGCCAGGCAATGGGTGAGTGTAGGAAATTGATTTGTAGAGAATGGATTTATATTGTAATTAAGAAACAGTTGGCTTTTAATTGTGATGGCATGAATTATAACGTCTGTATTGTCTCACCCTTCACATGAGACTGCAAATGAAATAAAAGTTTTTAAAATGCCTCTCAGTTACCCCATCTCTGGGTCAGAAAAAGGCATAATCCAGCAGATGAGAAGGGCTCTGTGCCGAGCTGGAGGTGCCCTGCTGCCCATCCCACCCTCCTCCAGAGCCCAGGAGGTGCCTTGCACCAGCCTCTGTGTGAGAGGCTGACAAATCCAGCACGTCCCAGAGACAAAGAATCCCAGCAGGATCCCTGGGTGCCTCAGGATATGGAGGGAAAGGAGCTGTTCTCTGCTGCTGGGACCAGTGCTGCTCTCCAGTCTGCACCTGGGCTCGCCTTTTTTGTTTTCCTTCTGGCCCACCTTTGAAACAATAGTTCAAAAGTAATGCATCCTTCACTGAAACACTGAAAGTGATGTGCTGGGTGAGAGACTGAAGGCATGTAAATTAGACATATTGCATGTAAATTAAAGACAAGATTTGATCAGTCTTGTCCAGCATTTATGAGCATTCTTAAAATATGAGATCTGAGCAGATATCATCTATCTGAACAAGTTTGTTTAAAGGTTGTTTATTAAATACTGTTAAACTTCAGAGGGAGAAATATTAAATGTGTCAGGGATTCACAGGCACCAAAATTGGCTGAGCATCCCTGAGCCCTGTCCCTCCCTGGCTAGCAGAGATGAGCTGTCAAGGACTGGTGATTTTAGGAGAGGGGCTGAGGTAAGCAGGGACAACATGAGCAGTCACCATCTCACACCAGTCCTGCTACAGAAGGAGAGGAAGCCCTGCACTCCTCCCCTGCTCTGTCCTGAGCTGGGCTCTGTGCCCTCTGGCCCTGGTGGCACAGGGGGGTGAGCAGGGCTCTGGTTTGGGAAGGGAAGCAGAGGAAGGTGCATGGCTGACTGTCACAAAAGTCTGTGGCTTCATGGAGAGGGTGAGATGGGAGTAGCAGATACCATGAAAAATGGGGTGAAGAAGGGCAGAGTGACTCTTTCAGCCCTTTTAGAGTTCTCCAACACCCAGGACTGTCCCAGGACCCTCCTGACTGCCCATGAACTGCTCAGCTGCAGCCTCATCTCAACCTTGTTGCCCAAATATTCAAGGAGCAGCAAAATTCCATCTCCCTGCCCCTCTGAAAAAGCTCTTCTCCTTCTGTGCTCTTGGCAGGGCTCATCAGGTGAGACACAGAGATTTGCTGATTTTGTTACCCCTGTTCAGGGATGTTTGCATAAGAAACACTTTTGATGCCATTTTTTGAATGATCACAGAATGGTTTGGGTTGGAAGGGACCTTACAGCCCACCTCACTCACCCCCCTGCCATGGGCAGGGACACCTTCCACTAGCCCAGGGTGCTCCAAGCCTTGTCCAGCCTGGCCTTGGACACTTCCAGGGATGAAACATCCACATTTTCCAGCCAATTGTATAGGATTGACTGGGAGAGGGGGTTGCTTTTGATAACCCTCTCATTTTTGACTCCTTCCTACCACAACATTACGCAGAGGATACAAGCCTGGGCATCAGGGAATTATGGACATCATCATTTTCTGAGAGCACCTCAGGGAATGCATTTGTACATCTGTGAATATTTTTCAGCCACAGTGCCAAGATGCCCCCAGCCACATCCTGGGGGCAGCTCAGGAGGAGAGCAGCCCCTGAGAGTGGAACCTCGTGGAGAGCAGCGTGCTGTGGTCCCCAGTGTCACACCCAGGCCTTGGTGTCTTTGGCCAGGGAGGTCAGAGCACAGCCTCTGCAGTTCTGCTGGGGCTTGCTGCCCCGATCCGTGTGCTCTGGAGCACCACAGTCCCAGCTCTTTGGGTTCTAGAGCAGCCCAGGGCCCTTTCCTCAGCCTCTGGGAGAAGCTGGGACACCCTTAAGCCCCTCCTGGGTGCTCAGCGCCTCCTGTGTGTCAGGGAGCTGCCTGGGGAAGGGCTCTGCTGGGCAGGGCAGAGCTCCCACAGCACCTCTGCCAAGGCACCAGAGGGAATGGGAGGGGTGGTGGCTCCTGGGCAAAGCTGTGGCAGGTGAGGGGCTTCCAGTGGTTCTGGAAATTCTTGGCAGTCCAGTACTGCTCTGCCCAGCACACAGATTCCCAGGAGGCCTTGTAGAGGAAGGAAAGAGTCCTGGACCCCACAGGGCTGTGCAGCTCCACCCAGACCTGCTGAGGAAGGGTGGAGGGGACCCAGGTGGTGAAGTGCCCGCAGAGGACAATCCTGGGCTGATGTTTGAGCCCTTCAGCCCCACACAGGGAGCTCCAAGGACAGAGCAGCTCATGGGGGGCTGCCAAGGGAGGCAGCTCAGCAGTGCTGGGGCAGAGGGCCCAGACAGCTCTCTGGTGCCTCCTGAGAAGTGTTTCTGATGTGAGCAAGGTGCCTTCCCACACACTTTGGAGGCCACATTTTCCCACCTCCCGCAGTATCTGTTTGTGTTGGAAGAGTTATGGTTGGCAGGACACATTTTCCCTTCTGGCTGGGGTGAGGGAGGGAATTCTGACTGGTGTGGAAGTGTCTAGGGGCAGGTGGGAGCTATAGGGGAGATGGAGGAGCAGCCACACTCCCTGGTGCCACAGCTGGGGCTGACTGTGCCCATCACAGCCCAGCTGAAGCAATGTCTGCTCTGAAGAGCTGCCAGCAGAAAAGGCTGAGCTGCTGGGCAAGCTGAGCACACCCTGAGGCCATGGAGGTGGTCTGTGACCTGCTTCTAGGTCCTGGTTCCTTCTGCTGGCTAAGGGGAGCCTGGGAGAGGGGCTGAGCTAAGGAAGGACTGCCCTGGCTGTGCCTTCTCCTCCTCTCACGGCAGGACAGCTGGAGATGAGTCTTCAGCAGGAAAGGACAGAGTGTGGGACAGTGTGAGTGCTCTTCTTGTCCACAGAGCTCTCTTCCTTCTTGGATTGCTGGGCAGCTGCTGTAGCAGGGCCTGTCCCTGTAATTCCTGCCTGGCCTGAGCTGTGAGAGAGCCCAGCGTGGAGGGGAGGTGTCCAGGCAAGGAGAGAGGAGCACGGTCCTGGAGCTGCTCTTGGGGAAAATCCAGTGAACCTCAGGAGTCTGGCTGGCCAGTGAAGAGCTGGGTCAGAAGGAGGATAAAGAGGAGATGAGTTGGTGGCTGAAGAAAAGAAGATGTCAGGAGAGACACCAGGCAGAGCTGGAGGAGGACAAGGTGGTGGAGCGGGGCATGAAGCAGGTCCAAGAGCAGGAATGTGGGTGGCTCTGGGCTGTTCCAACAGCACAAGGAAAAGGCTTTGCCAGAGGCAGGGCTGAGGCTCAGGTGTGCTGAGAACTCTGGAGAACAAGGCTGTAACTCATCAGGGGAGAGGAAAATTGGTGAAAACAGGAGGGCAACAAGAGTACCTGAGAAGCTGAGGGGGTCCCCCTGAGTGGATGAGGCTCCTCTCACTGCTTCAGGGCTCAGGCTTTGCCATGGGGCTCCCAAGCCAGTAAAACCTAAGAGAGCCTGGAGAAAGAACAGTTCTCTCCTGTCCTGGCAAGTTCCTGTATCCCAGTTGCTGGGGTCATGCTCCAGGGCTTGTCATTGTAGATGCCTCTCCAGCTCAGTTGTTTTATTTCAGAGCTGATTTGACCTGTGCTGGTTTGACAGCAGGTTTAGGAGCATTTCCCAAGGCACAATGGCCGTGTTTTTCCTAAAGCAGATCATTTCTGAGCCAGCTGCTTGTTGCTGTGTTCACTGTGCCGTGGCCATCTGGGCAGGTACCTGTATCAGCAGTGATTTCACACTTCCATGGGGGTTTTATCTAGGCTGTTTCCAAGGATGTTTTAATCCAATTTCAGTTGCCACCTGGTTTCATTTGATTCACCACAAAGAGCCAAATATTATGAGACTTTGGAGAAAAGGCATTTTGAGGGATTCATGCAAATGCAAAATAATTTCCCACTCAATGTTTCTTTTTATGCTGGATTTGACTTCACAGGAATTTCTGATACTCAGGTATTGATTAAATGTATTGGGAATAATACATTTTCCCAGCCAGGGATTTGCCAAACCCACCCCTCTCCTCATCTGAGCTGTAAATTGGTCCATACAGCCCTGTCCTGCTCAGAGAGCCTGGCAGCACGTCCCACCCTCCAGAGAGGGTGTCCAGGACCCCATGGAATCACCAGGGTTTGTACAGCCCACAAAACAAAAGCCCCTTTCCTTCTCAGGAGAAGAAAGCTTTGGGATGGGCAGCAAAAGGGTTTCAAGCCCCTTTCTCAGAGACTGCTCAATGAAACCCCAGAGAGGAGGAGGTGACAGGGAAGTGACAGCGCCATCCAGCCCTCCCCTCAAATTCAGATGCAGTTTCCTTTTGGCCTCTGTGCAGCACAAAGTTGGCAGGTCCCCTCCCCAAGAGGTAAGCAATATTCCACATTTCCATCATGCTCGTAGAAGGTTGTCCATCCCAAGGGACAGGTCGTATCTTCTGCAGTAATTCATAATCTCCTTCCCAGCCCTGCAGCTCCTGCCAGCAGCACTGCCCAGGCACAGCCTTTTACAGGCACCACACAGGACCTTCACAGCAATAAAAAACAAAATTCAAGAGCAAGGCCTGAGGGATTCCCTGATATCCCAACTCCTCAGAGTCTGGGGTGTCCCATGGCACTGCCTTTCCCAAATGTGGGCAAACAGGGGAAAAAAAAAAACCCATAACACTCCCCTGGAGGGAGAACCCACCAGGCAACAACCTCCTTGTTAGGGTGAGAAAAAAGCTTCTCCCAGCATGCCCTGTTGTGACATGCAGATTCAAAGCATCCCATTGGTCCTTCCCCTTTGCTCCTCCCCTCTGCCCTCACCCCATTGGCCCTGGTGTTCTGCCCCGCCCCAATATCCCTATATTAACCCCTGCTTTCCTGCGTGGCTCTTTGTCCCTGGACCCCTTTGAGGAGCAGGGTTGCTAAGGGCTCTCCTTGGAGCCCCACACAAAGACCTTGGGTCCCGGGAGAGCTGAAATCTCCCGGTGTGAGCCCGGCCCTGCCTGGGCCCCTGAGGTGTCCTTTTCCAGAAGCTTCTTTGGGCAGGTCGTGGTGCTCTGACACCGCCTGCCCCGACACCCAGAGACCCCTCCTGAGGCACCTTTGGCCAGCACAAGCTCCTCTTGCTTCTGCTGAGCTCAGTCCCTCTCCCAGCAGTGTGGGTGACACACCCAGGCTGTGACTCCAGGCCATGGGCTGCCCTGAATGTGCCTGGGCTGCCCAGCTGGGAGAGAGCCTTCCCATGGCTGCCAGGAATTCCAGCCAGCCCAAGGAAGAATTGCATGATCCTTTTGAAAGACCCCAGCCCCTCTCCAGCCATCCCATCGCTCAGGACCTTTGGTTTCCTTCACCACAGCTCCCAGCACCTGCCCTGGGTCTTCACTGGCAATTAGGAGAGCACAATGGCAGATATTCCCTCTATTTTTTCCTATTTTGGCCTCCTGATGTCCTGTTCTCCTTGATGACCACCCAGGAGGTTTGAGATGATGTATTTATAGAAGGCTGTGCTTAATTAAGCCCTTGTTGTATATTGGAAACTCATTATCCATAAGGGGATGATGAATTAGCTCAGATGTGAACGTTCCCATCCCAGACACCAGACAGATTCCTCCTCCCTGCCCCACTGTGCTGCATTATCCTGTTGCTTGCTCCACCAGCTGGAGGCTGAGGAGGGAATCAACCCTCAGCTCATTGCAGGGAATGTTCTGGAGCACTGCTGCTTCTCCACCCAAGCCTTGCTCTGCAGCTTCACCAGCTTCACTCAGTGATGCTAACCTGGATGGTTTGGGGTTTTCCTCTGCTCATCCCAGGGGGAATGGCAAGGAGCATTTGAGCAGCCTGATTTCATGGTGCTTTAATGGAGATCCAGGCACATATCAGGCCCCCTCCCAGCTCCCACCTCAGCCAGGGGTGCTGTGGAACAGGGAAAAGTGTGGAGAGTCCCAGCAATGGGACCAGAGCCAGAGATCTGGAGAAGGAGCTGCAGGGTGGGATCCCTCAGTTTGGGTGAGAGACAACAAATGCAGGAACAACAGAGCTCGTCCAGACCTCTCTGATAGAGAGTGGACAGGAAATTAAAATTGACATTGAGTTAAGCTATTAAATGGCATTTTAAATAAACCCTCCCACTGGATGCTGTCCCTCACATATCCAGGACATTGTCACCAGGAGCTCTGGGACTGCAGGTGACACCACGTCACAGAAGCCAAATGTTCACATGCAATTTAAGGAGAAACCATGTAGATTTATGGAAGGAAAACCCCCCACTGTTACTAAAGCCATCAACACTACCTTGGGCTGGGGAAGTCCCTAAGCTGCAAATTCTTGCTGTCTGGGAAATTTTTCAGGAGAAGTCTCGTTACGTGCACATTCTGTTCCTGTGATTTTCCCAAGGAATCTGCTTTTGCACAGTGCTGCTGCTGGGCAGGAGCCAAATTTCAAAATCTAAACAGAAAATTGGGGAAATTGTGAAACAGATCAAAAGAAAAATCAAATTACAAAGGTGGCGAAAATGAAAGCGGGGGACATGTCATGGATCAGAAACATGCAACCCTGGGGAAGATGAAAGGCAGAAGGGAACATGATGAGACTCCTCGGGAAAAGCCCAGTGCTCCCTGACAGCGTGCAAGTACCTGGTGGGGATTTCCTGGTGCAGCTTTGTCTGGAGATGCAGCAGGTCAGGCTTGGAGCCACAGTTGCCATGGGGTGGGGAGTGCCCCGTGTTCCTGTTTGTGCCACGGAGAGCAGCCCAGCCAGGGCAGGGCACACTGCTGAGGAGCCCCAGGGCCCTCTGGTGAGGTGGACAGAGATGAAAGGAGAAGCATCAGGAGTGTCCAGAGGACCTGAAGTCCAAGACTCAGAGTCTACCTGTGCTCTCCAGGGCCTGCCTCTCACCACCAGCAGAAGCTGAGTGAGGGGTGCCATGAACTGTGAGCACACCCACCTGCACCACACCACAGCGGGGTCCAGCCTCACACAGTCAGGACCTGACAGAAACTGAAAGCCTGGATTTCCACCTTTTGGCAGTGAAAGGTCCCTGCCTGTGCAGCGAGGCAGGACAGGGAGATGGAGGGATCAGGTGCTCCTCAGGATATTTTGAAATGAGCCAAGGTGGTGTCACTTGTCCTGGTGAGAAGGACAATGGCCTGAGTTGGGCCACCCAGGAAGGTTGGTGAGGCTGCAGCCTGACAGTGAGGCATGAACAGATCCCTGCCCACAGCATGGGGCTGGAACCTGATGATCTTCAAGGACCCTTTCAACCCATACCCTTCTCTGATCCTGTGATGAGGACCCAAAATGAGGAGGAAGCAGAGCTGCATCTCTCAGTAGGGCCTGTTGTGATCAGAAGAGGGGTGATGGGTTTAAACTAAAAGAGTACATTCAGACTAGATATTAAAAAAAAATAAATAAATAAAGGTGGAGAGGCCCTGGCACAGGTTGCCCAGAGAAGCTGTGGCTGCCCTGGATCCCTGCAAGTGTCCAAGGCCAGGTCAGACAAGGGTTGGAGCAGCCTGGTTTTGTTGAAGATGACCCTGCCCATTGCAGGAGGTTGAAAATAGATGGTCTTTAAAGGTTCCTCCCTACCCAAACCACCCTGTGATAGCTCAGGACAGGATTGAGGAGCAGGGCCAGGATAGTCCTTGCACCCTGGAGAAAACAGGAGAACAGAGAGGAGTTCCTCCATCCTGGTCAGTTTTTCTGAGGTCCTAGGAGAAGGCCAACAGCCCAGAGAGGCCTTCATGGAGGTCTCTTGTCTGGATGGAGAAGGACTGTTGATCCTGGTTCATACTCAATCCATCCACGAGGAGCTGCTGGGCTGCAGGAAGGGAATCAATGACAAACTGAGCCAGCCTAAGAGCTCGGTGCTGCCTAAGAGGAATCACTCTCCCTGTCCTTCCTTCACCCCCTCTGCTCCCAGCTGCAGTCCTGACCACTCTTTGACACCATATTCTGCATAATTCTGCATAATCAGTGATCTGAACGAGTCCATGGAGAGCTCTGTGGGCCCCAGCTGGTTCCAGGGGGATGTTTGTGTGGATAGCCAGCCCTTGGCAGAGAGGCAGAGGAGATGTGGGGAGCAGCTCCCTGCTGCTGTCAGTGCTGGGCTGGGAGCTGGGCTCCCACCACTCAGGAGTTTCCCCTGAGACCATCCTGTCCCACAGGTGTCCTGGTGGCCAAGCCCTGAGCCAGAGCAGGGACTGGGCAGGAGAGCCCCTCAGCCTGAGCCCTGCACTGCCAGCCAGGCCCTCAGCTGAGCTGGGCTGGGCTGAGCTGGGCTCACCCAAAGCGTCTCCAGCTCCTCCCCAGGCTCTCCAGAGGGGTCCTTTCCCCAGTGAACCCAGCTGGGCCTGCAGCTCCAGGGACGAGCTGGTGGCTTTGCAGGGAAGAACAATTTGTAATTCCCAAAGCACTGAAAGCACACCTCATCAATCAGGTGCCTTTTGGTGGATGAGTCAGGCTGAGGAGAACAAAATCCAGGGAGTGCAGCCAAGCAGGGCCTGCCTTGCCCCTTACCCATCCTCAACCAGGGGGACCACATTCCAAGAGTGGGACCAAGTCCTGGATCATTTCTGAACCCATGTCACTTAACAAATGCTTTTGGGAGCTGTGTTCTGAATCCTCTGGGTTTGCTGTCAACCACAGTTTCCTGGCCACAGCGTGTGGGCCAGTGGCTACGTGCTCTGGGCTTCCTTTGCCATGAGCTGCACCCTCCAGACACTGCTCTGTGGAACGGCCACAGAGGGGACAAACAGGAGCAGGGAAGTGATTAAGAGGAAACAAAGTGGATGTGGATGCCAGACTGGAGGGTTCTGAGAGCAGGAATGAACTACAAACAGCCTCAAATCGATCATCTGCTGTTGCTTCAGCAAATAAATGGAACAGGGGTAGAGCCTGTGAGACTCAGAGGCGAAGCACTGAGGTGCTGGGAGGAATAGAAAAGGACAGAACAGGAATAAATTGGGGCTGAGAGGGAAGGCGGGGCATGCTGATGTAATGCACACCCAGTAAAGAAGAGGTTAAGGGCTGAAGAAATTAATATTTAAGCTACAGATTAGTAAGAAACCGAGGGAAAAAATTATTACAAACCTTCCGCACGAATTTGGCAAAGTGGGCTCTGTCTGGGGATTTTTTTTCCCTTCCTTCTGCAGATGGAAAAACATCACAGCCTGAATTTGCCACTCGGAAATCTCCCCCTCGCGGGGATGATTCAGGACGAATTCGGGATGCGCCGAATTTGAAGTCTAAATTTGCAACTGCAACGTGTTAAATTGGACTGAATGAACAGAGAACGTGAGTCCTGCTGTGATTGTGGGTAAAGCCGAGCTTTACCACTGTGGGCTGCCCCGCTCCCATCCCCGGCTCCGCTGCCCTGCGTTGCCAGCAGATGGTACTGTGCCCCCGAGGATCGCCGGCTGCTCGGCGAGAGATCCTCCAAACGCTTGGCAAAGGTGTTTGCTGCTCTCCCCGGCCCTCCCGAGTCACCCCACCGCCCCCTTCTGAGCCCCCGAGGGGAGGGGGTCTGGCCCTGCCGACCCCTCCCTCCGCAGTGACACGGTGCTCTCACCTGGCAGGTGAGTCGGATTTTGCCTGCCCCCATCGCCTGGAGCTGCTCCACCCCACAGAGCTGGGGCAGGTGGGGGCAGTGGGCTTGTGTGGCTGTAGGGACGGACACACCTCTCACACACACACACTTGTGCAGTGACAGCAGTGGCTTATTCCTCATTACAAGTTGTTGTTAAGTTTTATGCCCCTAACAAAGCGTGATCATAAGTCATTACTTACATCAAAACGGCTGATTATATTCATTGGACAAAGCAAAAGCTCATTGTATTTTATTGGTACAAAGCAATGAACATCAATAATTAATTGGCATGAGTTTACAACAAATTATTAAGGCACGCATGCTGCTCACTAGGGCAAGTATCCTCTAACTGCAAATATCCCTTACGTGTCTGTTTTATCAGTTTCCATGTTAATGGCCTTGCTTTCTTCCTTGCTATGGATAAATTAGTATTTTATCACTTTCTTCTTCTGCTAACTCAGTCAATTGGCCTCCAAACCAGCTGCTAAGCCCATCCACAGGCTTGTCCTTCAGGTGTGGTTCTTCCAGACTGATTGTCCTCCTGCATCCTCAGAGCTGGGGCACCCCAGTGATGGGCACTGCCAGGAACCCCAGGAACACCTTGGGGAAGGTGTTTTGGGGGATAGAACCTGTACCTGTGCTCTGCTGGACTGCCCAGGCTTGTCTGTGGTGGGGCCAGGGGAGAATCAGTGACCCAGGGCTGCTCCAACCCACACCACAAATGGACACAGAGCAGCTGTGGCTGCCCCTGGATCCCAGGAATGTCCAAGGCCAGGCTGGACAGGGCCACCTGGGATAATGGGAGGTGTCCCATGGCATGGGATGCTCTATAGGGTCCCTTCCCACCCAAAGCCTTGTTGTCTCTGTTGTGACATGAAATAATAAAACTCACGTAAGGTGTTTTAGTATCTGAACAGGAACAGGAAAAGAGAACTTTATTTTTTAGACTTCAAGCTTTATAGAATTCTAAAAGTGACAGTGGATTGGAGAATGACATTGCCACCTCTCCAACCACACTGGTCAAACTAACCATCCATCAAAATTCTCCTCCTACAGAGAAGAATGCAAAACAGTCATTATTTACATGAAAGTGTGTGAGAAACTCCGTTACAAGAATGGAAACATCAGAAGGCTTAGAGAAACTCAGAGGAACAGAACAACACCCTGTGACTCTGTGGTGCTGGGCAGCTGTTACAGCCCACTGGGTGGCACTTGTGCCCCACTGTCCCCAGCTCTCCTGGAAAGGTCCCCATCCAGTCAAGCTTTTTGCCCAGGACAGGGAGCTCAGGTGGGAGCATCTGCTCTGCAGCTCAGCAGGAGGGACTGCACCAGCCTCACTGCATTTTAGGAGAGCCTTCTTGTCAAATTAAGATGGTCTTTGAGATACTCAAGTGATTGAGAGTCAGCCACTGGTTGCAAAAGGGTGAGCAGGACACAAGATGTGCCATTTCTGAATCCCAAACTCACGCACTCGTGCTCATGGAGACAGGGATCCTGCTCCAACACACAGAAACTCTCCCTCCTGAGCACATTTTCCACCAAAAATGTGATAATAAAACAAATGGAGCAGTAGATAAAGCTGGTACTGAGGTAAATAGAGATTTCCCCCCAATAAAGGTTATTTTTACAGCTGGGATTCACCACTTAGCCCCACAAACAGGACACCAGGGTAGCTGAGGGGGTAATCCCGAGGGGGGGAACATGGGGCTGTGATGACACAGGGACAGAAAAGCCAGAGCAGTGACCAAGGAGAGCCTGAGGAGCCCCCAGCTGAGGAGCCCCCACCACTCTCTCTGCATTGGGAAAACTGTGGGATGGGCACAGAGAGGACCACACTGATGGGGGATGCTCCAGTTGGCTTTTTTGCCTTGTTATGGAGCAGAAGTAGATTTACAAGGGTCAAAAGTGAAGCTTTGGTACCTTTTTAGCTCCATGAAGCTCCAGCCTCCCCTGCAGTAAGTCCTCCAAGGGTGGCACACTTGTCAAGCTCCGTGATGGGAAGGATGCTGTTCAGACACTGAGGGGTGCAAGTTCCTTTTATTTTTGTCTGAAGATAGCAGGCAAAGCTCTGCAGAAATGCCAAGCACAGAGCCTGAAAATTATCAGCTGCTCTGCAAAGCAGGACCGTGGCAGGAGCTGGGGAGGAAGGGGCAGTTTGGGTGGGAGCAGGTGGGATGCAGGGTGGTGTGTCCAGGGAGCACAGGGGGAACAGGAGATCCAGCTGCCCACAACACAGAAATCTGTCAAAGGCAGCACAAACCTGTCTGCAAACGTTTGTCCAGCTGAGTGTCAATTGATGCAGCTGCTCTTCATTTAAAGATATTAACCTGCCTTCATTCAAGGTCAGTTCTTCCTGAGCAGGGAGGTTCTCCACGGGGAGTGGGGTGGCTGACAGGGGTCTCAGGTTGAAAGGTGTAGCTGGGGGTGTGCATTCCACTGCCACCTGTCAGAGCTGGGGCAGTTATCTCTGTTCACTGGGCAGTTTTCTTTATCTCTCCCACAGCCCATCCTCCCTCCAGGAGATCTCTGCTGTCCATGGCCACTGAGTGTCCCTGCAGGGCTGATCAAATTCCAGCATCCCATGGGAGAGGCTC
>VZRH01008199.1:113407-130521 GCA_013397555.1 Urocynchramus pylzowi
CCGATCTGCTCAGTAAAGCCCAGACCAGCAAAGCCCAGTCTGAATTCAGCCCCAGCTCAGTAAAGCCCAGTCTGAACTCACCCCAGCTCAGTAAAGCCCAGCCCAACTTCACATCAGGGTATTTTTCCTTTCCCACTTCATTCCATCCCGGTATTTTGGCTTCTTGCAGTTGAGCCCATCCCCAGAGTGCTCAGACAGAAATGGGGACACTCTGCTCCCCCCAGGCTGGGTTGTCTAGGGAGGGGCGTGGGGCAGCCCAGCCCTGGTACCCCATTCTGGGGCATCCCAGCCCTGGCACCCCTGTTCTGGGGCAGCCCAGCCCTGGCACCCCCGTTCTGGGGCAGCCCAGCCCTGGCACCCCCATTCTGGGGCAGCCCAGCCCTGGCACCCCCACTCTGCAGAGCCCCCCTTTGCAGCAGGTGCAGGGGCTGAAGGAGCTGCTGGGGACCTGCAGAGCCCCTGCCCTGGCACAGCCAGTCCTGGCTGAGCACAGCACTGCCAGATCCAGCACCCCCTGCACCCTCTGAGAGAGCAGGGCACAGCCCAGCATGCAAGACCTGTGATCTGTCACCTGCCCCTCCCTGGCAGCACCCACGGTGGCACAGGAGTGTGATGACTTGGAGCCAGGGAAAAAAGCAAACCCCATGGATTAGAGCTTCTCCTGTGCTGTGCTGCCTGTGCTGGGCTGGGACACCTCCCCAGTGGCATGGCCAGGGCTGGGGTGGGAGCAGATCTGGGCTCTGGGGAGTGAGGCTCCATCTCTGCTCTGTGTGACCAGTGACAGGACCCAGGAACAGTTGGACACTTGACACAGAACTGTGTCAGGGGGATTTGGGATGGAGATCAGGGAAAGGTTCTTCCCCCAGAGGTGCTGGCACTGCCCAGGCTCCCCAGGGAATGGGCCCAGCCCCGAGGCTGCCAGAGCTCCAGGAGCCTTTGGACATCACTCCCAGGGATGCCCAGGGTGGGGTTGTTGGGGTGTCTGGGCAGGTCATGAGCTGCACTGGATGATCCTGTGGCTCCCTTCCAGCTCAGGACATTCTTTGAGACTCATCCTGTGATTCCAGGTGGGAACCTTTTCTGTGGGCACAGCAGCTCAGCGAGGAGGAGCTCTCCAGTCCTCACAGTGCTCCAGGGCACTCACAGCCAGCCACAGCCCAGGGAAAGCACAGCACAGATGGAAATCCATGAATCTCCTTTTCCTCCACTCACCCACATCACAAGGGCTCCACAATTTCCAGCTACAACATCGTGGAAAATCACAGCCTGCAGCAAAAAATAACTGGTCTCATTCTTTTACCAATCTCCAGGATACTGCTGGGCTGGAGTCCTGGGGAAGGAGAGAAGGAAGGGGAGGGATGACTCTGCTCCTCTGCTCCCCATCCCTCCCCCATCCCTGGGATGCATTCCTGCAGATGTCAAGGTAGACAGAGCTGCCTTCAACAAGCCCAGGACCTGGGGCATAGTTCCTTTATGTGCTCAGCTCATCCAATTAGTCAGATTTACTGCAGCCCTGAGAGGCAGCTCAGCCTCTCCCGTGGATCCAGGCTGCCCCAACCATAAGGTGAAAACTTCTCTTCACGTCCAGCTTCAGAGGGACACCACGAACTGGCCCTCACAGTGCTTTTTGTGCAGTGGAGCTTCTCCAGGAGACCCCTGAGGCTGCTCCCCCACCAGCCAGAGCTGTCACACCTCTGGCACATCCTCACCCCCCTCACCCAGCCCTGCTCCCTCCCGTTCACCCCCAGACCCCTCACACACACCTTGGGAGCTGGGGCTCTGCACAGACTCCCCATCCCACTCATGCCTCCCCTGTATCCCCAGCTACTGCTCCAAATTGGTGCAAAAATCACATCATTGTGCAGAAAACCCTTCTGAGACCTTTCCCTTCTGAGACTTTTCCCTTCTGAGACCTTTCCCTTCTGAGACCTTTCCTTAGACTGCCCTAAGTGGCTCAGCTGAAGGCTGATCAGAGCCCTGAATGGCATCTGGAAATAATTTTCCCACTAAAAGCTGATGGCTGGTGGGAAAAGTGTCCTAAAGGACCAGACTGAGATTTCCCTTTACTCCAGAAGAGAGTGGGGATGACTTGGAGCAGGGATGGCATGGGCAGAAGAGCAGGAGGTGAACAGAGAACACTTTAAAGCTGCAACCCAAGCTCTGTCAGCCCAGAGCAGTGACCCCACATGATGCCAACACTATTTCAGGCAAATCTATGCCAGTCAAACATAATAAAGTCCTTGTGTTTACTGAAGTTTGAGATGGGTTTCATTGCTCACTCTGTGCTCCACGTTGCCATAGCCACTAAAACCCATGTGTTAGGCCTTCATTAGGGCTGGTTTTGGGGTTTTTTTATTTTCCTGAACATCTCCCTGGCAAAATAGAGGAAAGATCTGAAACTCTAACAGAGTTTGAAGGAATTGAAGTGGATGACAGTGAAAGAAAGGTGTTTTTATTGACAGTCTGTACCTGCTCCTGTTCTTGGGCACAGGCACCCAGGCTCTGAGGTGAAGTGTCCTCAGAGGATTTCTGGCAGTGCTGGAGGAGCCAGCAGTCAGCACTTCCACTTCACTCATTTCCTGTGATCAGAAGATGTTTGTGACTAGAGAGGAGAACAGTGGACCCTGGGCAGCACCATTTCTCCTTTTTCTGCCCTACAGATATGAAATCTGGGGTTCCAGTTCTGCTTCTCTGCTCATCTGCTCAGTTTTTTTCCAGCCTGTGATTCACAGCTGCCCCTAGGTGTTCCAGCTCAGGCTGCACAGAGGGGGCAACTAATGGGATACATGCATAAAATGTGATTTTCCCAGGTTTACAAGAAATCCAGGGACAGATAAAGAACCTAGGCCAGCAAAATCATGTGAGGAGCTCTTGGGCAAGTTAAGAACATAACACGAGTTTCTTGATTTGGATCTGAGAACGGGTACTACAGCAGGTTACACTGCTGATGTTCTAAAATGCAGCCTTTCAGTTGCAATAAAAATATATCTTTTGGGTATTTTAAAAAAATTAAAATTGTAACAAAAATATCTATATTGTTTTCCTTTTTAAATTAAAAATAAAAACGAACAAAAAACCATTAAAACAAACCAAAAAACCCCAGAAATCCCAGGGTCAAGACTAGGTTATTGCAGGAAATTGGCTCAAAAGAGTTTCTACCATCACTGGTAGACAAAAAGTATTCCAGGTGGAGGAATTCTACTTAGAATAGCTTGTAAATAAATGGAGTGAGGTAAAGGATATTTGCAGGAAAAAAAAAATAAAATAAAAGAGCCATAAAGTTATTGCTGAACCAGCAAAAGCAGTGGCAAAGGGGTTTGTTAATCTCAGAGGTGGTGTCACAGGATGGCTCTGTCCAGGTAGGACCAAGCCAGGTAACACCAACTCACAGCATCCCCACCAGAGGTGAAGAGCCAGGAACAGCAGAGGAGCAGAGCTGAAGAGCCAGAGGGAACACAAGGATCCAGGAGAGAGGTTTGGCCAAGAAAAATGAGAACAGGGAACTTTAGAGGGAATGTTCATGTTACTTGTCATGTGTTAGCTGCAAACAGAGCCCTCAGAAATACTCAGGATTTCAGTAGATTAAGATGGAAGGAGTCAGACAGTTCATCAGGCTTTGAGGAAGGATTTCCTCAGCTCTTTACAGATTTCCATAATTATTTACTTTTGGACTGATGAGCCATCAGAGTACTATTTTACTAAAATGTCCTATTTTACATCCATTTTAGACTCTAACAACAAAATTTAGGTCTTCAAACCAACGAACCCAGCTTGTTTTAGGACTTGCTAACCCTCAAAAGACCATTGTCCAAGAGATCCACCTCCAGTTCTGCTCCTGGCCATGCCCAGCAGTGAAATTCAACCTCAGCACCCACCTCTGCCACCCCTCACCTGTGACCTGGGGTGGACCTGCAGGTCAAGCCCTCTGACCCCTCTCACTGCTTAGGGCTGCACCACAGGCCTTGCACATCCCCTGCCATCCCCAAAACTCTGAGCCAGGGCTCTAAACCCCCTCTGAGACCCCATCCCAGCCATCCATCTCTTGCCCTTGGCTGTGAGGTGTGGCTTGTCCTCTCCACATCACCCTGGCCCTGGGGTGACTCCACCAGGAGGGGTCTGAGCTCCTGCAGCCTCCCTCTCCTCAGGGGTTCCACAGGTTGAAATCCACGCTGAGCACAAATCCAGGAGACTCCATGGTCCCATCACCTTCCTGCAGGTAGATCAGATGGAGAAAGGAAGAAAAGCTAAAAGAAGGCAAAGTTGCACAGTTAGAGCCCAAGGGGAAGGAGAGGCACGTTTCCAATGGGATCACAATGCTCCTTTGCTGGAGTGCTGTTGGAATAAACCAGAGATACCCTCCAGCAGCTGAGTTTGCAGTGCCACAATGTCCCACAACACACAAGGACCTCTGTACTGACATTGTAAAGGCAGCAGGACTTTTCTTGAGCAGCCAAACCTCTGACTTCCTCAATTCCTTTCATTTCTGGGCATATTGAAACTGGGCTATGAGAGTCAATATTGCCAAACTAGACAGAGTGATGTGATTGAAAAGACCCTCACTTAATAAAACTGTCACTCAGCAGCACAACGAGGTATCTATGAGTGAAATTTTGAAATTGTACTCTTTTGGGTAACTGTCATTTGCTCTTAGAAATTACATTTAAAATTAATGTTTGCTGTAGAACTTATAAATATTTGTTCAGGCTAGCATGAAATATGCCCAGGATAATTTTAGCATGTACGCATCAGATTTTCATTTCACATCAGAGGAGACTCAAAGTGAGTCTGTTCCCTTCACAGCCAATGGAGTCTTCATCCCTGGGAGACAGGTCCTCCTCCCTGGGGAGCTGTGCCTGCTGTCTCAAGGCTTTGGGGATCAAGGCTGACACAACCAAAGACACGGCTGAGAACTGCCATTGCTTTTCTGCTCGTTTTTCTGCTCATTTCACTGGGAGAAACTGAGAGCCAAGAGTCTCCTGTAGTTAGATCAGGGACAGGCAGGACCTTCTGCTCCCAGGATCTCCAATCCAAAGCAATTACAGACACACCCCAAACACAATCTCCTCACAAAAGGTAGGACAACACAAATTCCTTATGATGCTGGGACAAGCAGATGTTCGGAGAGCACTGGAATGGAGAAGTTAAAGGATTTGGGGGCATAAGCATCTCCAAAACTTCCTCAGACACCTCTCAGAGCCATGGAGAGCATTCCCATGGATTCAGTGTGCTTGGGATCAGCCCTTCACTGTGCATCTTTGAGGACCTGCCCATGGCCACATCAGTGTGTGGGTTTGTATCTCTGCTCTTGCTGTAGCACAGCCCATCCCAAGGCACACCGAGATCCCTGCCCCACCACAACAGCAAATAAACCTCTGAATTTGGGTCTGGGGTCACTTTCCCTCCTGGTTCCTGCAGAGGAAGCACTTTATAGCTCATTATTGGCTTGGTTTATAAAATACCAGCACCCAGAATTGGATAAGGAGCATTTTGTGTTCCCCAACGTCTGATGGACAGGAACGTCTCAGCCACCACGGAATCATTAAGGTTGGAAAAAACCTTAAAGATCATCAAAGTTCAACCATTAACCCAGCACTGCCAGGTCCACCCAGACCTTGATGATGGTCTCCAACCAACAACTCAATTCAGATTTCCCCAACTGGATTTCTACCGTGTCTGAGGTTTTTCTCCTCTCCCATGGGCTCAGCTACCTGCAGTAATCACCTGAGACTTATCATTTCAGTCTCTCCAGCTGCTGCCTCTCTAGCAGTGACACTTCAACGACAAAAATTCTGTCCCTTGGTACTTTTAATCCTTATTCTGTTTGTGCAGCTCCAAAACATCCACCAGTACAAACCTGGGCAGCACTTCCAGATCTGTTTGTGCCAGAGCAGCTCACAGGCACTTCAGTGCATTTCACACAGCCCAGGGCTTTGTTTAGGCAGTAAGGGAAGAATGCCTGGAACCATTCCCTGGCCCTGGAATGAGGCAGACAGGGGCACCTTCATCCATCCTGAGAAACTCCCTTAAGCTCCAGAACAGGTGGGTCATATCTTAAGGGTCTGTTTGGAATAGTTCCTGTCCCACACGAACCTCAATCTGTGACTGAAATCTCCTTAGGGCTGGGTCAGCTCCACACTGGGGTCCCTCTTCATGGTTAAAAACATGGGCAGCAAATTTCAAGATCTGGGGAGGATTTCCAGCTAGTGTTAAATTTACTGGAGCAGCTTAAATCCACGTGTCCCCAAATGTCATTGGACAATTGCTGCTTTCTTAGACCCAGTTCAGTAAAACCCATCTGGGTTCCAGGAAGATTTGCCAGGACAGACTACACCCAACATCCCCTTTTGGGATTCAAAATCCCCCAAGAGAAAAAGAATATTTAATATCTATGGTGGGTCATAGTCAGATGGAAAATGCATTGGAGTAAGCCTGGAGGAATTTGGCCTCACAGACCCTGCAGCAGGTGCAGGGAGTGATGGAGAGGGGAAGTGTGAGCAGCTGCTGTGTCCTCCCTTGGGTGTGCCATGGCCAGGACAGCAACCATCCCTTCTGAGAGCAGCACTGCCCCAACTCAGCACCCAAACACCAAAATCAGGCAGAACTGGCAATCAAGAATGGCTGAAGCAAGAGGCAGGGGCATCACAGGATCATGGAGTGGTTTGGGTGGGAAGGAACCTTAAAGATCATCTCATTCCACCCCTGCCATGGGCAGGGACACCTTCCACTATCCCAGGGTGCTCCAAGCCTTGTCCAACCTGGCCTTGGACACTTCCAGGGATGCAGGGGCAGTCAGAGATTCCCTGTGCCAGTGTGATTAAACACAATGAGGAATTTGTTTGTGCCCAGAGCCTTAAGATCCAGAGAAGGTCTAGAGCTTTCAAAACCATGAAATGCCTTGAGCTGCCCAAGACAGGACCTTGAATCTCCATTACTGCCATGGCTCTGAAATAAACTGATTTGTTGGCTGCTCCTAAAGCACCTGATCTCGAGGTAGTTCCACCCCAGGCAGCCCCAGGGCAGCAACAGAGCTGTGGATGCTTTAGGAGAAAAAGCAACTTGTTTGGCTTCTCCCATTTCTTTGTCCCATTCTGTCGAGTCATCTCCTCTGACTGCACAATAGCTCCTGTTAAAACATGCTCTCTACCCAATAACAAGGATTTTAAAGTAAAATCTTTGTTGGGTCTATTTGCAAATCATGAAACTGATTAGGGGTTTTTTTTTTTAGGGTTACATGTGTGGGGTTTTGATAATATTCTCATCTTCCTGCATCCAGAGATGCACTTCACAAGCAATCCATTCATGGGACACGTCCCCATCTGCCTGCTCCCCTCTCACCATGACATGGCATTTTTTTCTTGATAGAAAGCCAGGCTGCCCCTGCTCACCCCTCAATCCATCACCCCCACACGCTGAAAACCTGGGCACTGCAGGTTTCATTTCACTTTATCGCCAGTTTTGCCCACACCTCCTCATGCAGAGGGTTTTCTGCCCCTCCGTGCCCCCATCCCTGTCCATCTGAAGAACAAGTTGTGTCTCACTCCCACTGTGAGATTAAGCTCGACCACAGCCACCCCTCACCACAGCCACCCTTCATCCTTACCTTACCAAGTCCTGGCATTCAGGGGCAGCACATCCTGGGCTCCAAGCGAAATTGGGAAAAAAAAATAAATTTAAAAATTAAAAATTTAAAATCCTCGCCCTAAATCGCAGTGCCCCAGTGGAGTGTGGTGCACAGAGGGTTTGTCGGTGGCAGCGAGGGCTCAGAACAAAGTTGTGGGGTGGAGGGGGAGGAGAGGGTGATTGACAGCCCTGGGCTGAGCCTCATCCCTCACCTTGGGCCATGCGGTCTGATTGGCCGCCTGCTGACATCCCCGAGCCCTGCACTTTTTAATAGACGCTTTTGGATGATCTACGGGGGAAAGGCTTGGAGAGGTGTGTTTCTGACAAGCCAGAAAGTCACCCGAGCCACGAGGGACTTGGCTTCACTCTTTTTACCCNGCTTCTCCTTGTTGCCCCCCCCCCCCCTTTTTTTTTTTTTTTTTTTTTTTTTCTTTTTTTTTTTTTTTTTCCTGGGAGGAGGGGGATTCTTCATTTTGGCACTTCATGTTTTTCTGAAAACTTCGCGGCGATTTTCCCCTTGCACCAGCCTGGACTAATGGATTACCACCTGCTTGGACTAATTCTGTCTTTTCTCTTCAATGGCACAAAGGTCTTAGCCGGTTACCCAATTTGGTGGTAAGATTCCTTCCTCCCCTCGCCCTTCCTCTCCCTATGATTGATTAATGAATTCATTAATTATTAGCCATGGGAGCCGTGTGTTCCTTCCTTTCCACCCCTCGCCCTGCGGAGCTGCCCAGGGCTGCATGGTGGAGTTGAAGCGTAATTTCTTCAGATTTGACCTGTAATTAATGAAATCAGTGAAAAGTTTGGGGGTTATTTTGAAAGGGCCATGCCTGGGTTTCCCTTTGCGCAAATGGAGGCTTCCCTACCACTCTTAATTTCTCCATTTTCGGCACTATAGCAATGGGCTCTTGGTTCAGATGTGAAAGGATGCGGTTTTATTTCCTTGTGCAATGGGAATTTTGTGTCTCGCATGACTCTGCCACAGGGATTTTCTTCCTTTCCATGAAACTGCAATTGATCCTTTAAAAAAAAATTTAATTCTATTTTCTGTTTGGTTGCTGCGGTTTTTGGACTTCTTTCCCTTCTTTTGTTGTATTCTGTCATGTGAATTTAGTCCGGCAAATAACGCAAATGGCACCTGAGAAAACATTCACTAGTAAAATTGCTCAAAGGTGGATTTTGTTAATTTTAATTATGGAAATGTTGCTAATTTCCTTGCACGAACGAGAAAAATACATTTTAAAATAATTGGTTGTATCTTGTGATGAGGCTGATAAGTAACCTGAGTTACTTATTTTAAAAATAAATCTAACTCTATATAAATGAATACAGTAACAAAATGCAATTGGAAGCCCTTTAGAACAAGAAATATAGAATTAAATATTCCAGGTCATTTAAATCCAGCAGACAGCGAGTTGCATAACAGAATATTTCAGTTTATTTCTGTCTTTATGTAGGATTTCTTGCTGGAATATCTCTTGTTAAGTTTCTGTATGTGCCAGGTAGGGGCTGTGAGCCTGATGATCCATAGGGAAAAGAGGGAGATGGTGGAATTTGGTGCTACTGAGATTCTTGGGTTATTTTCGCCTTTCCAGAAAAGTCTCTCTTCTTTATTACTGAATTAGATTCTTTCAGTGCCAACATGGAGATGGCAAGAAGTAGGTGGGAGTGAACTTGGGAATGGACTGCCATATCTGGGAATATTTAGAATTCAGGAGGGCAAAGACAAATTTTTTTTTTTTTTTTTTTTAATAATCCATTTATTACCGTGGACTTTGGGATGAGAATGTGCCATTCCAGAGGAGAAAGACTGAGAGCACAATGAGAAGTCCCCGCTCAGGAAGCGTTTCAAAGCTCCGCAGGTTCATGAAATGGCTAAATCACAGCAGGTTTTCCAGGAGAATTAAATTATTTCCTCGCCCTGAGCGTGGCTGCCGAACTTCAGGCCCTCAGCCCGGGGCAGGGGAGGCTCCTGAAATACAGACAGCAGCACTTTGATTCCTTCCATCCCTTTTCTCCTCGTCTGGGCACCGCTGTGCGGGCGCGGGGCACGCGGTGGAACAGGTCAGGATGCCAGGGCTGGGTCTGAAGGCAGGAGCTGCCCGGGGCAGGGACACCTCACCATGGCATCAGCTCATCCCACCAGCCCCTGAGCTGCCTCGGGCTTTGATATCAATCAGGATTTAATGCCCAAATCAAGGAGGGTTTCAACTCTCAGAGCAAAGAACCGAAACCTTCTCGATGAAAATGTCTCATTTTCCCCTGCAAAGCAAAAATGTCCCTGTGAGCAAAATGTCTCCTGTGCCTGTTTTCAGGAGCAAATGCTGCAGACAGGTGTCTGCCCCATTCCCTTCTCCCAAACCCCTCTGAGCTCACCCCAAAGGAACAATACAGAGGATGTAGGGCACAGACACCAGGGGCATGGCAAGCAGCATCCCTGGGAAAGCAGGGAGTCGAACACACTCTCCACAGAATTTCATCCACAGATCCAGGTTTTGCATATTTTTGTAGATTCTGGCAACACCAAAGTGCCAGAGAGTCTCTGGTGCTCTGGAGGGACGTGAGGAGGTGCCCCATGTAGGGGTGAGGTTGCAAATGCTGTGGGGTTTTAGAGGTTTCTTGAAGGCTGAGGGAGCAGGAGGGCAGGAACAGACAATGCTCCCAGAACACACAAATTCAAGGTCTCCTTTGGTCCCATTGAAGACTTTCAATATCTGCTCTGTGGAAATGAGGTTTATGTGGTGGACTCTGGCATGGTGCTATCTATGCTCTTAAAAAAACATCATTTTCCAATTGTCTTCCTGATCCTCTGATCCTTAGGCAGGCACAAAGGAGGCTTTGGGGGATGAGCCCCACTTGCAGGGTTCAGCACACCCCAAAACAGGGCAAGGGGAGCGAAGGTGGGGCTCAGCTTCAGCCTGGTCCCCTGTGCTGGTGTCTGCAGCCCCCCAGGCCAGGCTGGACTGGGGCTCCCCAGGCTTCCTTACCCCCAGCTAAACCCAGCTCTGGTAAACTCGAGACCTTCAGGGGGGCTCCTCATGTGGCAGGGCCCCAAGGATGCTGACAGGCAGTGCCCTGTCCTGCTGGCACCACCTTCCTGGGGATTTTCCTGCTGGATAGGGAATGTTTTGGCAGCAACATCAAAAGAGATCCCTTCTGCTGTGGGACAGAAAGGAGAAAAACGTTTATTCCTATGCTGGGGAGGAAGTGTCTGTGTGTGCCCTAGGAAAAGAAGAGTGATGAGAATGGGGTCTGATCACCTTGTAAATGGGTTTGGGGTGGCTGGAGTAATCCTGCTGCTCCACGGTGAGCCAGACAATGCCAGGAGCCCGGCAGCAGGGACACTGCAGGGGATCAAGGCAAAGGGATGGAGCTGCTGAGGGTCTGTGGGATGTGTTTGACTGAGGGGCCAGGGAAGGACGTGCTCCTTCCCATTGTCCAGAGAGAGGAGAGCCCATGGGCAGCCCTGGAGCTCTGCAGGGGGGTCCTGCCCCAGCTCTGGGCACAGGCACAGGGTGCACAGCAAAGGGAAGGTCCCTGTGCTGCAGACCCAGAGCTTGGGGCCCAGACCCGCTGGTGGCAGCAGGATGGAGAAGCCCAGAGGGGGCTTCAGCCCAGCTGGGTTGTTGGAAACTCCCTGACATCGCCCTGTCCCCGGCCAGGCAGCTCTGAGTGAGCTCCAGGGGTGGCTCAGGCTGTGGATGTAACCTCCAGTGAGGTATTTTGACACAGGTCCAACCCTTCTTCAGATGCTGCCATCCCATTACAGCCGAGAGAGGGAACAAATGGGGCACAGATGGGAAAAGGTCAGCGAAATGCTGCCTGTGAGTGCTGACAGGAGGAGCTGAGGCCAACAAAGCTCCCTCAGAGACGTGTCCAACACTTTGGCTGTCTGGTTAGTGCTGCTAAAAGAGAAGGAGGAGATGGGGAGCTGTGGTGGGGCCATGCAGACCAGGCTGCTGCTCCTCCTGACCCCCCAGGAGGGGTGTGGATGGGGGCAGAGTGGGCAGCAGGGCTGTGAGGGGCAAAGCTGGGCTGACCTGTGGCTGTCCATGAAAACAGCCCTCAGTACATGACTGGCCACAAGTGTTCAGGATCTTGTGGCTCTAAAGGGTTTTGTGGGCTTCAAGGTTTTCTTCAGTGTTTTTCCCAGCCAGGTTTAGCCAGTGGGAATCCCTATCCCCACCCTGCCAAGTGGGATGGTCAATCCATGCCATGAAAAGCAGAGATTTTGGAGCTGGGATTCAGGTCCATCCTGAGTCCTGACCAGCAGGACAGCCCCAAGCACTGCCAGAGCAGATCTCCAAGGATGCACAGCCTCGAGAGCCTCAGGACTTGGCAGAGTGTTCCAGGTGGCACCTCTTGCTGGTTTTGTCCCTCCCCTGTGCAGAATCCCAGCGTGGTTTGGGTTGGGAGCAGCCCTGAAGGTCGTTCTGTTCCACCCCTGCCAGTGGAGTCCTGAGCTCAGCAACAGCTTCAAAATGCTCCCAGAGCATGGCAGTACAGAGCAATAGGCACTGTCACATTGCTGAGCTTCAGGAAGTCTTATTCCCTCAGAAATTAACCCCTCGTGTCTCCTGGAGTGCCCCAGCCCCAGGACAAGGCCAGGGCAAGCCTGGAGCCACAGGAGCCCAGGAAGAAGGGCTCTGACTCACTCAAGAGCCCTTCTGCACTTAAGACACAAATCTCTGTTACCAGTCTTGTAACTGAAGTCAGAAGTAAATTTAAGTGGCCACAAAGAGCTCTGAAGAGGCTGCTTAATTGCAAGCAGTTGTTCCTCATTTGACTCCTTCACTAAAAGCAGCATTTGCCAAAGTGAAGCACTTGCTAAAGGCACCCCAAGGAAGAGCACTGGGAATTCAGGGGGGATTTCTGGCCACCCCATGCTCCTAGCTGGGGTGGGAGAGGCCACAAACCAGTTTTTGTGGATTCCCCATGCCAGCTGTGCTCCCTGCTGAGGCACTGCCCCAGCTCTCACCCTGATGGGCTCAGGTGGGAACTCACACCCTGAGACAGAGCCAGGGTGATGCCCTGTGAAGGCTGGCCTAGAACAGAGACTAGAGCAGCTAAAGAATAAAGCAGGGATTTATTAGGAGGCCTCAATGGATCCACCTTGGGCAGCACAAGAGCCCAGCCAGGGCTACACCCCAGGTGAACCCAAAATGCTCACAAAATGCCCCACCAGTCACAGGGGCTCTCACTTTTATAAGTTCTGCTCCATTTGCACATTGGAGTTCATTGTGCTGTTACAGCTCCAGCCCATGAAGTCCCATCCTTGTTTTCCTCTCTCCAGCCCACGTTGTTTGTGCTCTTGGGCCTGAGATTTGGATCATCTGTCCTTGGTGCCCAGCTGGAGCAGGAATTGTTTTGTCTCCCTGCTCTGTGCAGAGAGCTCACCACCCCCTAATGTGAAGCCCAGACCCACTCACTAAAGCAGCACAGAACCTGAAAAATATAAAAGGCATCAAGGTGATGGTGACAGGAACAGAACTCACAGCTGGGCTCACCTCAAACACAGGGAGCTGAGGGGCACTTGGGGCTCCTGTGCTGCTGTGTGGAGGCACAGCTCAGGAGGGATGCAGGGAAAATGGAGCGTGGCCAGTGGGGCTGGGAAGGTGGAAAGGGAGGTCCTGGGCTCGTGCAGCGTGACCAGGGGAGGTAAGGGCTGCTCAGGGCAGGCTGTGCCTGCTTGGGGGGCTCTCACAAACAGCACAGAGCTGATCTCTCCTCTCCAGTGCTGAACAATCCAACAAAGGGTAATTGCCAAATAAAGGTTCACTCCTGAGGGGACCCTGCTTGCTGCAGGGAGGTGAGGAGGGACTGTCCTGGACATTTGTAGGATCAGACTGCACCTCCCTGGCTGGTCCCACTCAGAGCAGGAGCTTGGCCTAGAGACCTCCAGGGATCCCCTCAGGCTCCCCTCCCATGCTGTGGCACACTTTGCCAAGGCCAGTGCTACCAAAGGTGGTGTTTGAGGTTCCTCCTGACAGACAGCTCCAGGTCACTCCATTCCCAGGCCACATTTAAAGGGGGGTGTGCCTTCACCAGGCCCCCCAGCAGCTCCAACCCACGTGCAGCCCAAGGCTCCAGTGGAACCACGGCCCCAGGACAAACCTGGAGGCCCCTCCTGTGTCACCCTTGAGCCAGGGATGACACAGACTCTAGGTCAGAAAGCCAAGAGGCTACAAGCCCCCAGTTTATTGGAACCCCTTCTTTTATACCCTGGTCTGATACATGTGGACCTGATTGGTCATTTAATCAACAAATTTCACAGGACTGGTTAATTAAGAAGGCATCCTTTGGGGTAAACATCTCTGAGGAAAACAACTTGTTATAAACTCCACCTACAGATAGTTTACAATTCTTTCTTTCTGCCTCCATAAAAGTTCCCAGACCAATTAATGGGAAAGCTTATCTAGCTTTCTGTCTCTCTGATCAGAGTGTCATATCCACACTCCTGCCCCCTGCTCTACACAACACTTCTGGGCCCAGGCACGGCCACCCCAGCTGGGTCAGGGCAGGATTTCAGCTCATCTTCTCACTCATCCCTCTCAGAGGGGTGTGGGAGCCCAGGGAGGTGTCTCCAGCCCTTCCTCCCTCCCTGAGGGCAGCCTGAGCCCAGGGACAGGGCTCTGAGTCACTAAATCACTCCTGACTTTTGAATTCCACTCTCATCCTCTAGCTGACACTCAGGGGGTGTTTGATTTCTGCTGCTGTCCTGGAGGACAAGTGGACATTCCCTGCATGGGTACCAGGGCTGTGAGCAGCAGTAGAAGGTTCTATTCCCCTGACATTGGTGATCTGAGTCTCAGTGATGCTCATCAAACCCTTCCATTGCCAGGTCAAACAGTTCAGTGTGGCTGCATTTCACGTGGAAAGGCAGAAAAATGTCCAAGCAGCCACTTTTAGAGAAAAAAAAACCCCAACTATTACCAAGGAAGTACCACAGAATTGAGCTGTCTATTGAAACATGCAGGTGTGATGCACAGCACTTCCCATTATCTCTGGCATGTTTTAACTGAGTGATATTTTCATTTGATCTGTGCTTCTCATCTCAGTGCCCAAGGCTCAGCCCTCAGGAACCCCCCTGGTGTGCTGCTCAGGCCCAGGGCTGCTGGGGACAGAGCCCTTGGTGTGACAGCACTTCTGCACCCCCAGCACATCTGGCAGTGCTGCTGAGCTGAGCCAGTGCTGAGCCTCTCTCTGCCTCACTGCTGACCCTCCCTGCTCCTGCCAGCCTTGCCTTGAGCCAGAGTTGTGTCTGTGGCAGCCTGGCTCAGCCTGAGCCTGCCCTCTGCTTCGTGCCAGGCCTGAGAGAAGCATCCTTGGCTTGTCCAGCAGGAGTTTTAAGCAGCTGCCTGAACTGGCTGGTCTCACTCACAGGTGACTGGTGGCTCAACGTGTGACACCATATCAATATGGAACATTTTTGAGCATTATAATAGAAAGAAATCTGGATTCAGAATCCAGCCATTCACCACTGCGGACACATCACAGTCCTTGATGAAAGCCAAGGCTCATTCCATAGATACTGAGTAGCCATTCTCATTTTTACAACATTATGAAGCTCATACCAAAGGCCTGTGGATGCATTCATGATTTTCTTTTCACATGGTTGTGATCCTGTCCCAGTGGATAGACTGGAGCCTGCAAACTGCAATCCAGCACTCTGACACCTCTGCTGTGCTTAAGGCCACTGCTCCTCTCAGGTTCCCAAAGGCAGCAGCTCAAAGTGGAGCTTGGAGGGAATTGTGCTCGACCTGGCACAGCTCTGAAGAGCTCTGAGCTGCACCTCCAGATGCTGATCTGCAGCCAGGGGATTGTGATGGGGTGTCTGAGCCAGGGCTCTGCTCTGGGGAGTCACCAAGGCTCCCTCTGCTGCTGCTGCCCTTCTGTGAGGTCCACAAGTTCTGCCTCAGCCCTGATCTCGAGGGGCTGGAGCCTCCTGGTCTCAGCTCTGTTGATGGGTGGAGCAGCCCAGTGGCTCCAGACTCAACACCTTCATTTCACTGGCTTTTGTTGGGACAAGACAAATTTGATGTTCACCTGCTCCTGCTCATGCCCACAGCCTCATCCAGCTCCCAGCACCACTCAGAGCATCGATCAGGGATTTTCCTGGAGGACCTGAAATGGGGAGGACTTGTCAGGAACTCGGCTATTTTTAAAATTTATACATCATGTTCCCAGCTCATGTTCCCTCACTTACCTGAAGCTGAATTTTAGCCTTCTGTTGGCATTGCAATCTTATTCTTGCTGACCTAATCTTTCATTTTTGTGTCTACAAATGGCAGTGGCTCAGTGATATTAATGTTTGTAGTGAAGTCACAGCAATGCTGGATGTGGTGAGAGGTTTTCAGTACCAGGCTGTTATTATTTAAGGTTGTTTGGGTGAAGTTTCCAGGATAAAGGCAATGTCTGGATGGGACATAGGCTGAGATTTCTGTGTTTGTTGTGCTGTGATTAACACTTGGAACCCTTTAACACCACCTGTGCCCTGATTTGTTGCAAATCAACATATATTATTAACACAAAAGGTATTAAAAATCTAAACAGCCTATGCTTAAAATTAAAACAATTTTGCTGTAGGAAATATAAATGGGGTTTGATCTACAGATGATAATAATCTTTTTCTGTCTCTGATTATAATCTGAGCCATCCCAGGCTTTGTGGCTGTGTTTGGTGATGGTTCTGCAGGAACAGCAACATTGAGAGCTCTTTTTTCTCTGAGAGTATCACTCAGAGAGAGGTGCTGGTCTCAGCCTGCTGCAGTCCAGGAGAGCCCTTCGGGATTCAGCCGTTAGAAATTCCAAAGCAGTAATGTCACAGTTCCCTCTTAACAAATCAAAAAGCAAAGAAAGTTCATCATTTATAAGCCCCAAAACAGGTCTAGTCAATTGTGGTTTGTCATGTTTGATGTGTGCTATTGAAGTATTAATTCCTGGGAATTAATATTATTCCAGCTTTTTTAATATTAATTTTTTAATATTAATATTTAATATTATTTCCTGGGAATTAGTAGTATTCCAGCTTTTAAAAATATTTTTTTTTAAATTAATATTTAATATTAATTTCCAGGAATTAATATTATTCAATCTTTTTTTAATATTAATTCCATCTTTTCCTGGGATTAGCTTTCCCTTGGGACAGAGGGATCTTGAGAGCCCTCAGCTCTCCCACTCCAGGAGCCCTCTCTTTCTGGGACCATACCCAGGACTCATCAGAAATCCCAAACTAACCCCAAAACCAGGTGTTTGTTTGCAAACCACGGGCTCCTGGACAAGCACTGCTCCCTGCCCTGGCTGGGGTCCCTCTGTCCATCCCACATCCAGCAGACACCAAGGCTGCTGCTGAGGCAGCAAAACATCCACGGCCAGGGGCTGGGAGCCTTGGCTGGAAGGAGATGGAAATGCCTGCTGATCACCAGGGCTGACAGTGGTGTGTTATTTGTTTTTAGGTTGGAAGTAAAATAGTAAGATTTTGGGAATTTTTTT
>VZRH01008199.1:139110-150511 GCA_013397555.1 Urocynchramus pylzowi
ACGCGGGAGGGATGCAGAGGGATGCGGAGGGATGCAGAGGGATGCGGCACTGCCCTGCTCACACAGCGCTGCTGCTGCTGTCCCCGCAGGCAGCTGCGTGCCCTGCCACGGCCCTTTCTTGTGGGGGCAAAGGGATTCCCTGTTGGAGCTTGGGGCGGGTCTGACTTCATTCCAGTTGTTTTTTCCATTCTGGATCTGACACAAAACACTTTAAGATCCAGTTCCTCCAGCTGAGACAGCTCAGTCTCAGCCACAGTGGCCAGGATGGGCAGCCCAGCTGTCCCCTGCCCCCACTGACCCCTGCCCCCACTGACCCCTGCCCTCTCTGCCCCCTCCATGCCAGAGTGGCANACCCCTGCCCCCACTGCCCCCTGCCCCCACTGACCCCTGCCCTCTCTGCCCCCTCCATGCCAGAGTGGCACATGGTTCAGTCTTTCCTGCAATATTCATGCCAGTTTGTGTCTCACACCCTTCCAGAGCCCAGAACCTTCCCCTCCAAGTGCTTTGCTCTCCATGGAAATACAATAACAGGACCCAGTAGTAAAGCAGCCTAATTTTTCACCACAAGAAACCACCAGGACTGGTTCTAGATCTGGTTTCCACAAGATTCAATTTGGATTTTCCACCACAAGAAACCACCTAATCCAGCACTAATTCCTCCATGCCAGGAGGGGACAGAGGGGATTCCCTGTCATTTTTAAAACTTGATAGAAAGTTTATATAGTTTTGTATATTTGTATGTAAACACTGAGAGAGGGTGTACTGGTTTAGGAAGGCCATGGAATAGAGATTACATTATTGAGAGAGAGATTGAACAATTGCACTAATTCCTCCATGCCAGGAGGGGACAGAGGGGATTCCCTGTCAGAGCTTGGGGTGGGTCTGACTGACCCCAAACTCTGCCACAAACTGAGCAGGATGGGGATTTGACAGAGCTCCTGTTGCTGTCTGGGCCGACTTCTGACTTCTCCTCGTGGCCACTTGAGGCCTCAAAATCTCAGCTGGGCCATTCTTCACACCCAGTCTGATCTGAGGAGCATTTTGGCCCCAGTTCTTCCCCAACAATCTCTCTGTCACCCCCAGGCCCCAGTTCCATCAGCACTGCATCAGTGACCCCTCTCTGTGCCCCCTCCCACTCCAGGGAATCACTGAATGTCCTGAGCTGGAAGGGACCCCCAAGGATCATCAAATCCAGCTCCTGGCCCTGCACAGACACCCCAAAATCCCAGCCTGTGCATCCCTGGGAGTGGTGTCCAAGCCCTCCTGGAGCTCTGTCAGGCTGGTTGGTAACAGAAAAGCAGAGGGGGTGACACGAGGAGGGGAGGTTGAGATTGCAGTATGAGGCAAGAGGGTTAAAATGAGCAACAGAAGAAAGTAGAGCAGAAAAATCCAGGGGTGGGAGATTTGTGGAGAAAAGAATTTGTGGCTGAGCAAAGGAACTGTGAATGGGTGACATTTTGGGGATGAGACCTTCTCCCATCAGAAAGATAATGGCTTTTAGGGTGGGATTTTTCACAAGTGAGGCTGGGTGTTAGAACCCAAACTGGAAATGAGAGGCTTTGGGGGTATGGTGCTAAAAAAGCAGGAGGTTGGGAAGTTTGAGATTTGGGATCTTTCCCATCTCAGTATTGACCAAGGAGGACACAGGAGGGAAAGGGGAGAAAGGAGAGGTGGGGAGGGGAGGAGGAGGAGCTGCCTGAGTGTGGGAAATGCATTTGCAAAGAATTTTTAAAACTTGATAGAAAGTTTATATAGCTTTGTATATTTGTATGTAAACACTGAGATAGGGTGTGCTGGTTTAGGAAGGCCATGGAATAGAGATTACATTATTGAGAGAGAGATTGAACAAGAAACAAGTTTCAACAAGTTTCAAAATATGGCCGTACAAAAAGACCAGATATTTTAGAGAATTAGAACTGTGAAAGATACTTTGTAACAAGACCACATGAAGAAAAAATATAAAAGTGATTAGTATTAAAAGTAATAGCAGAATTGTGTAGCAAAAGCTAATAGGCCCAAAAACATTTATAAGGTATTGTAACCAAGAAATAAGTTAGCTTCTAATAGAACAGCGTTGAGTTTTACATCTCTTGTGTCTCACTATTCATTGAGACTGATAATGATGTAAAATCTTTTAAAATGCCTCTCAGTTGCCTCATCTCTGTAAAAGCTAAGGAAACCAACACTGAGCAGTGACACTGGCTCTGGACAGAGCCATGGCAATTCCAGCTCCCAGCTGTCCCAGAAACCTCAGGCAGGCAAGTTGGAACGTTTTCAACAATCCTTGTCTTTGTGACAATGACACTGAACTCACCCAGGACATCTTCCCACTCTTCCCCACCACCACCCTGCCACAAGTCTCCCTTTGCTGCTCTCATAACCTGGTGGGTCCCAGAATGGTTTCAGGCAGATCTGTCCTAAAAGCCCCACAGAAATGCTTTGGGTCCTTCAGCATCAAATCCACGTTTGTTGCCACAGAAGTGAATTTTAATCACTGAATCAAGGAGTAGGTGGGGTTGGAAGTGACCTCTGGAGGCCACAGAGCTCAACCCTGCTCAGAGCAGGGACAGACAGAGCAGGGTGCCCCAGGCTGTGTCCACTTGGGCTGTCTTTCCAAGGATGAAATCTCCTCAGGCTCTCTAGGTCACCTGTTCTGCCACACCCACAGTGAACCAGAGTTTTCCCATGCTCAGAGAGAATTCCATGGTTTTCAGTTTGTCTTCATTGCTTGGCTGCAGCTTCTCCACCCTCCCCCACCAGTCATTTCCACACATTACAAGGTCTCTCCTTGGGTTTTCCTCCTGGCTGCACAGTCCCAGCTCTCCCAGCCTCTTGCACATCAGAAGCAGAGGTTTCACAGCCCCTCAGGCCATTGCAGAGATCATTTCCATGCTCTTTACTGCTCTTACCTGTCCCCACAGCAGCCAGGACTGCCAGGCAGGGCTAAATGCTCACCTGATGCTCTCCTCCAGCTCCACTCTTCCCAGTCCCATCCTCTGAATCTGCTCCCATCCAGGCAGAAAAGCCCCCAGAAGGGCCAACCCCACCTCATTTACCTGCACAGTTCCCCTGCACAGGTGAATTGCCAATTCCAGCTCCAGCCCATGCAGTCCCATCCTTGTTTTTCTCTCTCCCCCCCACGTTGTTTGTGCTCTTGGGCCTGAGATTTGGATCATCTGTCCTTGGTCCCCAGCTGGAGCAGGAATTGTTTTATCTCCCTGCTCTGTGCAGAGAGCTCACCACCCCCTCATGTGAACCCAGCCCCACACACTAAAGCAGCACAGAACCTGAAAAATAGAAAAGCTCAAACCTGAGGCACCATAACCCACAGCAGTGCCTGTGAGAGCCTGGAGCCAGCCTGGCATTCCCAGAACATTCCAGAGGAGCTGTTTTGGAAGCCTTGGATGTCATGGCCTGTGCTGAGGTGAGGTGTGGCTCCAACAGAAAGGAGGATGCTCAGGGAAGAGTCCCCAGGGGTGGGCTGGGTCTCTCTGTTGGTGGCACCACCCTCAGTACCCCCTGCACCTCCCTCTCAGGCACTGCTGTGTTCCTGTACCAGCTTGTGGGACAAACATCCCATGGCTTTTCCAGCAGCCTGGTGGCTTTCTGCCTACCTGCTCAAAGGGTTACCTGTTTAAAAGGTGAAGCACCTGCACGGTTGGTGCTTGCAGCCTCATCCTGCTCTGGTGGGGATGGAAAGTCAGGAAGTTTAATTTGGGATAATCAAACACCCAGTGCCAGCCCACGTGTCCAGAGTGCAGTGCAAGAACCTCAGCAGAGGGGAACAGGTGAAACAGGGCACTGATCATGGCCTAAAAGTGCAAATGTTCTCCATCTGGTACAAGGGGAGCCTGAGAGAGGAGCTCAGGGGGAGGTGACCAGAACAAGGACACCCAAAGGGCAGTTCCCTGAGCCACCTTTCAATGTCAGGCACTGATGTGGGGGGGGTCTCTCCAGGCTCAGGTACTTCCCATGGAAAAAGGGGAGGTGAGCTCCCAGGTGTGCCCTGCTGGCTGGAGGAGGAACCAGCACAACCAGAGTTTGCAGGAAAGCCCCCAGCTCTGAGCACACAGCCACACTCTGGGCCACTGCTCACTGCCACAGAACAATCATTTAGGTTCATCTGACCTCCAGGGTCATCTGCTGCTCTCTCACCATGAGGGCTGCCCAGAGCAGCCCCCTGAGCACTGTGCTGGTCTCCACTGCACTCCCACCTCTGTGTCCATGTCCTGCCCACCCTGAGGAGCCCCAGACTGGACATGGGAATCCACCTGTGGTCTCACAGGTGCTGAGTAGAGGGGGGAAATCACATCCCTCGATCTTCCAGTCTCGCTAATGCAGCCTCAGGATGCAGCTGACCTTTTTTCCTGCATGGACACAACAGATCATCCAGCTGTTCCAGCTGTTGCCCACCAGGATCCTCAAGTTCTTTTCTGCAAATTGAGTCAGCCCCCAGCCTGTCCTGCTGCATGGGGCTGTCCCAGCCCTGGCTCAAGGCCTTGCATTTGTTTTTCTTGAGGTTCATGAGGTTGGTGGAGGTGTCTGAGGCCAGGCTGGATGGGACTTGGAGCCACCTGGTCCAGAGGAAGGTGTCCCTGCCCATGGCAGGGGTGGAACAAGATGATCTTGGGAGTCCTTCCAACCCAAACCAGTCTGTGGTTCCATGATCCTCATTCTGCCTCCAAAGCCAGCTGCTGGCAGGGAAGGGAGGGGATTATCTCCTAATTATGCTGTGATTGAAATTCCTGTGCTCAACTCATTTAACAACCAGCCAATATCTTGATCTTCTTTCTGTGCTCCACACAAGCCTCTGAATTTCATTATTTCTTTAACTGTCAGGACTTTGAGACCAAACTTAGTTTTCCAGCCACAACCAGACCACCTCTTGTGCTTCTTGGTGCCAGGTCCCTGCAAGAACCAACACATTTTTGAAGAACTGATGTTGGCCACTGAGTCACACTGTGTGACCAGAGAAAGAGTTTTATTTGTGCAACAAGGAACATTCCTGAGGATCAGGCATTTATTTTCTTTTATTAAAGACCCTCCTCACTCTAAAAAAAAAAAAAAAGCCACAGGGATTTAGCACAGGTTACCCCTGTTCCCTGCCAAAGGTGTAATTTTGCCACAGCCCTTTATCAGTTGTTGTGCCCAGGGATCTCCATCTGCCTGTGAGAAATGAATGTGAGCTTCTCTGACAGGAAAAAAAATACAAAAAAAAATCCATGGATCTTTCTGAGATCTACAGAACAACATGGCTGTGGTGAGCTCCAGCACAGACAGATGCCTGGACAGCTCTCACAGGAGCCAGGGCCCTTCTCAGGCAGCACTCCTGGCTCCACATGGGCTGTGTGAAACAAGAGGAGACCACCAAGGTCCTGATCTGAGACACTGGATCTCCTCAAAGGGCTTCACCCAGCCAGGAAAAATCTGAGAGCAGGAGGGCAAGCAGAGTGTGCAGGGCAAGCTGCAGATGGCATGGAGTGACAGGAATGGCTTGATTGGACATTGGGAAGGAATTCACAGAATTCACAGAATCACCAGGTGGAAGAGACCTTCAGGATCATTGAGTCCATCCCAGCCCCAACACCTCAACTAAACCCTGGCAGCCAGTGCCACATCCAGGCTTTGTTAAACACACCCAGGGGTGGTGACTCCACCCCTCCCTGGGGACCTTTCCAGTTCTTTATCACCCTTTGTGTAAAAAATATTTCCTAATATCCATCCTATATTTCCCTTGGTGCAGCTTGAGGCTGTGTCCTCTGGTTCTGTCAGTGCTGCTGGAGGAAGAGCCCAACCCCAGCTGAGCACAGCCACCTTTCAGGGNTGGAATGAGATGGGCTTTGGTGTCCCTTCCCACCCAAACCATTCTGTGATTCCATGGCTCTCTAGAGCAGCTCTGACAATGCCAAGCCAGGGTTGTGTCTGCCGAGCAAATTACCTCTGGTGGGGATGGGTGGGAGGCAAAGGGTGGGCAGGAAGCCTGTGAAGGATCAATAAAATGACCCAGGTTTGGCCCAGGGACACTGAACTTGGAGTTCTGAGGAAACCTGAGGTACAGGAGGGCTCTGGAGCAGAATTTGTTTCTGCTCCTGAGCCATCAGGACTCAAAACCCAGGAGAGACTGTGAAAAAGGTGCCAAGAAGATGGACACAGCAGGGCATGGAGGGGACCAGCCTCACCCAGGGGTTGGAGCAGCCCCCAGGTTTCTGGGGTTTGCAGACTGTGGATGTTTCTGCAACATGAACTGCAGACAGAGCACTTGGGAAAGGTTTAAAGCTAATTTCTTTACAAAGCTTGTTTGGGTCACAAAGGAATAGAGCAGTAGGGGAAAAATCAGCAGGGGACAGAGGAATTTTCCTCAGTGCCTGTGGGTTCAAGGAACCCTGCAGCACCGTGAGCCATTGCACTGGAGGGGTCAGCACAGCACATCTGGGGAACCTCTGTCCTTCCTCCAGCCCTGCATGAGGGAGCCTGGGACCCCTGTGTGCTTTGCAGTTGCCACAGTGTTATTTGAATTTACTTTGAGTTGCCTTGGACTCACAGTGTGCAGAACCCCTGTGCCCTGCCCATGCCCTGCAGACCTCAGGAGTTTTACCAAAGGCTGCTGGAGGACTTTAGATTTAGTCAGAATATTGATATATTCAGGAATGTTGATAATACTGAACTCCCCTCTCCTACACAACAGCTCCTGTGCCATCCTCCTCTGCAAGCACAACACCCACTGAGTGGGCTCTCCCTCCTCATGGGCACAGGGGACAGGAAAAACTCCCCCTTGCAAAGCCAGGCAGGGCTGTGTGACCCCTGAGTGTGATCCCCTCACCCCGAGGGTGAGCAATTCACTTGTCCTGGCTCAAACAGCTCTTTTCAGAAAGGCATGGCTGGATTTGAGGACACTCAGTGTAAGAGAATCTGCAGCAAGTGTTGGGCATTGGTCTTTCACTTTGAGTTTTGTGCCTTTGCACTCCCCTGGTCTGAATTCCCACTCACCAGCTATTGTCCTGCCCTCTTCTGCTGGACACAAAGTCTTAATCTTCCCCTTCTTCCCACTGTAACTAAATAATCTCTCAGAAGTCTTTCCAATAGACTGATCAAACTGTCAGCATAAGCCACTGCCTCAGCTCACTGCTGTTGCTCCTTTGTCCCCTTCCCGTGTTTAACATCCCTTTTACAACAAGGAGGAGGCTTAAACCACTCCAGCTCCTGCAGCAGTGCCTGCAGCATCCTGAGCTGGGTGAGACAGCACAGCCCCAGCCAGAGCTCCCCAGAGGAAACAGAAGGACAGAGCCACCCTGAACACCTCCAGGAGGGAAGCTGTAGGCAAAATCCAGAGCTGAGGAATCCAATTCCATAAGCACCATCCTGTCCTCCTGCCCCTGGATGTCTCACCTACCTCTGCTGGCTGTCAGGGAGTGGCTGCATTCCCCTGGAGATGCCACTGCAGGGGCAGAGGCTCAGCCTGCAGCAGCTCCAGGGCTGTGGCACGTCCTGCCTGCCCTCAGAGTGGTGACATTTGTGCCCAGGCTGTGGCTCACACCCCCAGACACCTGGCCAGGCTCCTCTGCCAGCATTTCCTGGGCTTTGCTCAGTACCAGGGGGTCACGATGGCTTTTCCTGGCTGGCAGCTCGACTTGGAGCTGGTCACTCCTTCCCCAGCTCATCCTGCCTGCTGCTGGGGGAGAAGAGAGGTCCCTGCTTCCCCCAGACCCCATGTGCACCACCAGGAGAGCATTCCTGATCCTCTGGCATCCCCCCTTCCTCTTGCCCTTTCAAAAGGAATTTCTGAGCTCCCCATGCCCCAAACACAATTCCAGTACAAGAGATGGACTCTGCAGCTCAGGTGTCCTCTGGGGGCTTTGCATTTCTTCAGCCAAACTCAGCTGATTTCCACCCAAAAGGTGGAAATGCAGCAAGGTCAGGGTAACAATTCACCCTCTCAGAAGGGCTCAGACCTGCAGCTCCATCTCTGCTCCCTTTGGTCCTCCTTGTAAGCATTCCCCACCCATTTAGTAGAGTCAGGATGCTCCATCCCTGGGACATTCAAGGACAGGCTGGATGGGGCCCTGGTGACCAGGTCTAGTGGGTGACATCCTTCCCCATGGCAGGGGATTGGAACAAGATGATCTTTGAGGTGCCTTCCAAGCCAAACCATCCTGTGGTTCTGTGATCTCCTTGGATCAAAGCAAAAATCCCTTTGACTTCCTAAACCATCGGAACTCTGACTCAGCAACCCCAAAGCCAGGGGCAGGGGCAGGGGAACACCTGGGTCTTGTGAGACACCCTCTTTTATTTTCATTTACTGCAGCCCAGCTGCAGTATTTTACATTATTTTGTAAAACTACACAATAATGGCAGCAGAGATCTGGGTGGTGGGTGCACACACAGGAGAGCAGCTCGGGCCATGTCTACAGGGCAAAAGGAGGCAAGGGAAAAAATGGAATAAAACAAGATTTATTTCTTTTCTTGTGGCAAAAATCTCACCACAAACCTTCTGGGGGTCAGTCCTTGGTCATTCTTTGCCCAGTTAAGGCCCATGTGCACTGCACTGTCCAGGACTCAGGGGCAGGCTCAGCTGACCTCATCTAAGAAGCCCTTCCCTAATTCTCTGTGGGGTCAGAGGAGCTTTTCTGGGGTGTGACACCTCCTCTCTACAATAACTCTACATGGACCAGAGAACCTGAGCCCCTCAGTGCCTCCTCCTCTCCACCAGTTCCTGGGAACTTTCTCTGGGTTGCAGCACGTGGAGTCTAAAGGGGAGCAGTGACCCCTGCCCAGTGACAGGAGGTCCCTTCAGCTGTGTCAGCTGAGGAGGAAAGCTGCAGAAATCTGTGTTCTCTGAAGCCCTGATGCACCCCACACCTCCTGGCACCCAAACCTTCCCCTCACTGACTCTTGTGCCTTGGTCTGCACTGCCAATACCTGCATTTCTCTAAAATCTTCCACGTCAGAGAACTTAACCTTCTCAGGTAGCAGTGCTCCCTGCCAGGGCCCAGAGCCCCTGCTGTCCCTGCCAGGCAGGAGCAGCACTCCACTGGTGTCACTGGGATTCACACTCTCAGGCTAACCAAACCATTTGGCCATCTCAGAGCTGGGTGTGGATTTTCCAGGGTCTGGCTGAAGGAAGATGCTTCTCCCAGGTGACAGGAGCCCCTGCAGCCCCTCAGAGCACGGGGGATGGCAAACAGGCCAGGCTGAGAACGCTCTGTGTCCAGCAGCAGCAGCCCCTGAGCGTGGGGCTGGTTTCCTCCTGCTGAAATGCAGTTTGCTCCTTTGCCTTGTGGCTGGGTTTGAAAAGACTGGTGTCTGCACAGGCCAGTGCTTGGCCAGGGCCAGCCCCAGATTTGGGGCTGATCTCCATGGAGATCTGGGGGTCTCATAATCTGAAGGTTGTGAGTTTGGTCCTCACACAGAGCACCATTAAATGTTGGGTTTAGGGTTTTTTGGGGGTTTCTTTCTGGTTTTTTTTTTTGTTTTTTTTTTTGCTTTGTTTTTGGTTTTGTGTTTTGTTTTGGAGGTTTTTTTGTTTTTTGTTTTTTTGTTGAAGTTGGGATTTAAGTTTTTGAGATGATATTCTGTGTTTAGGTTTAGATGTTTATTTTTTTAAATCTATGCTATAGTCTCATAGCTAGTGAGTTTGTAGTATTTTATTAATAAGGTATAAAATGGTTAACTATTTTTTGTTATAATGTTTTTTGAGGTTAAACTATCTAATTAAGAAATGACACAAATTATTTTTATTTTTAACTTAATAACTAATTACTTGAAGTCCGCAATGTGGACTTTCTTGTCTAATTATAAAATACTACTTAAATTCATGAAGAAGAAGGAAGAAGAAGGTAAAGAAGAAGGAATAGCTTTTGGTTTAAAGCTTCTATTTTGTTTCATATCTATATTACTATATTTTAAAACCTTAAACTCTAAGTTTTTTACTTTGTGCTATTACACACTTTTAAATTAACTATACAATTGTAATTTTAGTGTTATCAGTTAATTTTGGAAGCCTTTTCCATAGCTTTAGGTTAGATGTAGTGTTTTCTTGGGAGTTAGAGTTTGCTAGCATAGAAAGCCTAAAATTTTTAGTATTTAGAACTCTAACAGAGCAGTAAGCCAGTTCTTCTTACAGAGATGGGTCCTGAACCCAGAGAGGGAACGAGAGTGTGAGCAGGAGCCCTCAGCCCCCAGGCAGAGCAGACCAACCTTCAGTGGGGACAAGCCCTGGTTCCCAAAGCCTCTGTGCTTGGCAGCAGCTGCAGGAGACAGCCCTGCCCCAGAATTACCATCCCACCCCAGGACATCTCCCTGGTTTGCTGTCCTTGGCACGGTGGGATTCCTTCTCACCTGCCCTGTGCTCATCCCCACCCCGATGTGCTGAGGGCAGGAGGGTCCTGGGGCTGCTCAGCCTCTGAGACTCAGCCCAGCTGATGGATTTGGGGGTTTCTGAGCAGCCTCCTGCCACGTGAGCAGCAGTGATTGTCAGCAGCACTCAGGGCTTGGAGATGGCAAAGGTGGCACCAGTTATTGGGTAGGTCACTGGGAGATTGGAGAAAACACATTTGGGGTTTAGACACAAAACTCTGCCCCAACCAAGCACATGTGGCTCCTACTTTCAGTTAAGAAACCACCTGGTGATACAAGCCCTGAACAAATGCTGGGGGCTTGAGTGATGTTCTCCCCTCTTTGCCCCTAAGCTTCATTAACTCTGAAGGATCTGGGTGCATTTTTAAAGGAAAGCAGGAAAACCCCATCCCACAGTGACATTTTGTAGAGTAGAGGAAGAAGATAAAGCACAACCAGATGCTCCTCTTTGGGAGGATGATCTGTCATTACTGGGTGTCCTTTGGCAATTTTTTAATGATTGATAGAGCACAATGAGAAATGCATAAAATGCTGGTTATTATTCCCTGAGTGCAAACACTCACACTGAGCAGGGCAGCCTCCTCCCAACACTCCCCTTGATGCTTCACCCTGGATTTTCCCTGTTCTGGCTTTCCCTTGCTGCTGCATCCCTGCACCCCTGAACCTCCTTCCCATTCAGCCTCCCTGTGATTAGACACTCAGAGTGAAAATAATCCATCCTCTGCTGGTCTGTCCACAGGGAGGGCCTCTTCCTGCCTCCCTGCCACCCCTCCATCCCTCCATCCATCCCTTCATCCATCCATCCATCCATCCATCCATCATCCATCCATCCATCACCATCCATCCCTCCCTCCCTCCATCCATCACCATCCACCCATCCATCCCTCCATCCATCCCTTCATCCATCCATCCATCCATCCATCCATCCATCCATCCATCCATCCCTCCATCCATCCATCCCTCCCTCCATCCATCCATCCCTCCATCCATCATCCATCCATCCATCATCCATCATCCATCCATCCATCACCATCCATCCCTCCCTCCC
>VZRH01008199.1:151124-166363 GCA_013397555.1 Urocynchramus pylzowi
CCCCCCCCCCCCCCTCCACCCCTCCAACCTCCATCCATCCATCCATCCATCCATCCATCCATCCCCCCATCCATGCCCCATCCCTCTCTCCCTCCCTCCATGCCCTCATTGTTCCCTCATCTCCCTGTGGCATCATCCCTGCAGGTCTCCCCCTCCCCTGTGCCAGAGCTCAGACAGCAGTGACCTGGGGCAGGGCTGGTGGATCCCCCAGGGGACAGGAGGGGATCCCAGGCTGGGGACATCAGGGGGGTTGGGCTCTGCTCCCCGAGGGTGGCCTGGACCCTCCTGGCCCCAGCCCCAGGCACGGAGCTGTGGGGCCACGATCGGTGCCCAGCTCAGGCCTCGGGGCTGGCCTCACTCCTTGGCTTTTCCAGCAGATCTGAGCAGTTTAGTGGGAGCTTTCCAGAAAGCCCCACCACCTCTGGCAGCTGCAAATGCCCAGCTGAGGGTGGCAGAGCAGCCTGGGCCCCTCTGCAGTGAGCCCAGCACTCAGCCAGCCACACCAGGAGCTGATCCCACAGATCCCACACTCCAGCTCCCCTTGCTGCCTGCCCAGTCCTGATCTCTTACCTGCTTGCCCTGCCAGTCTCAGGTGACCTTGAGGCCATTTTTGTGATACCAGCATTGCTCACCAACCCCTTTTCCTACCCATTGCACACAGCTTCCCTTCCCAAGGTGTGCTGGCCATGGAGAGGCACCACCGTGTGCATGGACAACAAACAAAAATCACCCAGGACCCAGAGGAATTGAAATACCCTGAGCTGAGGAGAGCTCCCAGAGTGATGATTAAATTCTTTCCAAGCAGCCACAGGTTTGGGAGTGATTTCTAGATGGACTTTTGCCTTTTAAAAGAATTATGGCCCTCAGTGACTACATTAAGGGGGAAGTTTAATGGGACAGAATCTGGCCTGGTGGGTGCTAAATGTTCTTCAGATCATGGAATTCATACACACTCTTTAACAAGGTCCTTTTCAAGCACACCAAGTGGAAAAAGGGCTCTCTGCTTCAAGGGGTCACACTGGGCTGTAAAATCCATAGAGACTTTCCAGGACAGTTAAAGATTCAAACCCCACATCCCATTCCTGCCCTGCCCTCACCCTTGGCTGGGCCATCAGCCTCTAATGCTCAAGCAGCTGAACCTCCTTTTAAAAAATGAATTTTTAGTCAGTTTTACTGACCCTCAAGAACTGCAGAGTTGGGTGGGGAGTCTGTGGTGACACAGGTGTCCCCTCTATGGAAAAGCTCCAACCTCCAGACACGCTCAGAGGGTGATTCCTGAGTGAAAAGCTGCTATCCAATCCCTCCTCATTGGAATTCTGTCAGGTTTTGTCTGTTCTCCACATCCAGTCAAGACCTGACATTTCCCCCCTCAGATGTGAACATCCATTGCATGCTTTGACTTGCAAAACTTTCCCTGCTGCTGCTCTTATCTTCAGGCAAACCCAAGAATTTGTGTGTTCCCCTGCCCACAAAGGGCTGCAGTCAGCACAGCACCAGAATTAAAATAGGTGAATATTACAGCAGGTGTGAGACAGAGAAAGAGCCAGGATGGAAACTGCTGCTCCCAACACTGTCCCCAGGCCAGCACAGCCAGGATGCACCAGTGCCACTGCTCGGAGCAGAAACATTGACCAGAACTGGAAAACACCAAACACATCCCAAACCTGTGCAATAAAACCCCCTCTGGGCAGAGACAGGCTTTCCCAAAGGTGAGCAGGTGGCAAACAAGGTCCCAGCTGTGAGCTGGGTTTTCCTGCTGGTTCCCAGCTGCCCCAGGGCTGTGTGAGAACCTCAGGGATCAATCTGAGGCATTGACTGGTGTCAGAGAGCCAAGCAGGACAATGTTTGTAACTCTGTGCTGCTGTGGGAGGAAACAGCTCCTGCCCAGAGCAGCTGTGGCTGCCCCTGGATCCCTGGCAGTGCCCAAGGCCAGGCTGGACAGGGCTTGGAGCACCCTGGGACAGTGGCAGGTGTCCCTGCCATGGCAGGGCTGGCACTGGATGGGCTTTAAGATCCCTTCCCACCCAAAACATGCTGGGATTCTGCAACTGTGGTTTCAAAGAGATTCACTGGAGCTCCTGGGAGCTCTCAAGGAGTGCTGCTGGCCATGGCTCTGGAGGAATTCAGGAAGAGCAGGAGCCACCACGACCAGCAGCACCCTCTGTGCAGCACTCATGGATCTCCTCGTGCATCTCCAGCTGTGCTGGAGGCTCCAGTGAGGAAAATGTAGAATCTTTCTAACAGTTTTGTCAGGCTAAATTGTTAGAAAGTTGGGTTTAGACACTGGATTAGAGTGGGATTAGTCACTCAGAGTGAAAATAATCCATCCTCTGCCAGTCTGTCCACAGGGAGAGCCTCTTCCTGCCTCCCTCTGTCCCTCCTTGTGCCTTGCCAGGGCAGGTGGCCCAGAGGGGCCCAGGATCCTGGCAGCTTGTCCCCATTTCTGTGGGAGACCTCTCAGGAAGGGCAAGGGAGAGCTGCAGTGCAGGGAGTGCTCCAGGGGACAAGCTGTGCCCTGGGTGACAGCCCAGAGCTCTCCTGCCACGGGGCTGGAGCTGTCCTGCTATGGGGAGGGGAAAAAAGAGTTCTTCAAATGCATCTGCTTCCAGCTGCTGAGTTCAGAGCCAGAAAACACTCCCAGAGCAGTGATGGAACCCTGGTTACTGAGAATTTCAGACTTTCTGTGCTGACAGGCACTGACCCCAAGAGAACACTGCATTGACCTGAGGCCATGGAGAAACCTTCCAAAATTAAATAATAGAACTGGGATTGTGGGTGTGGAGTTTGAATAGAAGTGTGTAACATCACAGGGTGGAAAACTTAGAGATTAAGGTTTTAGAATACAGTAATATATACAGAGCAAGATGGAGGTTTTGGGTCTTCTCCACCTTCACCTACTCCATGGGTTTGGGTGGTTTTGTGTAACTGGACAGAAAAGTCCACATTGTGGCCACGGGTGGTTGGTTATTGGGTTAAAAGTAAAAATAATTTAGATCTCATTTTTTAATTGGACAGTTTATCCTTAAAAGGCCTTGTAGAGAGAGATGGGGCTCCATTTTTAGTTTGTTAGAGTGAAGTGCTGCAGAACTCAGGGTTTGTGGGACTGTAACATAAATAAGAACTAACAAACATCTGAGTCCAAACAAGAAATACCATCTCACACATTTAATCCCAACCCTGACTAAAAAGAAGCAAAGATTCCTCCAGAGCAGCACATCCCAGAGAGGTTCTCCCTGCATTTCCAGTAAAAAGCTGCAGCACTGAGCTCAGGCAGCCACAGGGGCTGGACTCCCACAGGCTGGAGCACACTCCACACACAAATGCCAATATTACCCAGGCCTGAGCAAATTCCTGTTCCTCTCCAGGACCCCAAGAGCTCCCAGGCCTCATCACAGACAGCACCAGGTTATGGGATTGCAGAAGAAAGAGAAAGGGGTGACCCAGCAGATTGTTCCCCAGGATGCAGGGTCCCCTCCTGGCCCTTTGCTTATCTCTTATCAGGAACCTGTGAAAGCCCCTCTGGGCACAGCCCAAGGGCCAGCCCAGACCCCACCCTGCTCACACAGCACAGGACAGACAAACAGCATCCCAAGGAGCTGCTTTCCTGGAGGGCAGCACCCCCAGGGGGCTTGGAGCCTGTTCCATGGAGGAGTGTCGTAGTTGAGACAGAGACAACACAGAGCAACACACTCCATTTTCAGGAGGCTTCAAACTGGTTTTATTATAGTTTGTATGCTTTTTATACATTCTTACAAAACTCCTAAGTTTACACTTTACTCACAGGCCACCAGAGACAAACAAAGTGCTGATTGGAACAGGCACTTGCAGTTTTCTCTTATTTATCCTTCTTTCTTTCTTGGTTTCTATGTCACCCACCTTGGTAGGAAATTCTTTCAGGGGTAAACATGGATCCTCTGATCAAACTTCTCTCTGGCTCACAGAAGTTGCTGTAAAACCTCTTCCACAGAGGAGCAGCTCACAGGGGTTTTTGGCTGGTAAATCCCAGCAGCTCTGAGCAGCCCGTGGCACACAGTGGGTGCAGCCCTGAGTGCCCCCAGAACTGCTGCCTCCAGAGAGGGAGGAAGAAATGCCCCAGAACCTTTTGAACTCCCTGGCAGGAAACCTGCCCTAAATGCTGCTTCCCATGCCCCAGGAACAGTTCTGACCTGCTATTTCCAAACACTGCTGGGGCTCATCTCATCTCTCTGGGTACCAGGGGCCTTTCCAGCCAAAGGGAAGATGAGTTTGTGGCCAGCTCTGCACATCAGCCTCCTCTGGGAGGAGGAACCCAACAAGGATCACAGCTCCTTCCAGGCTGGGGAGTGGGAAGAGTCACCTCTCCAAGGGTGGAGGGAGCCCATGAGCAGCCACAGAAGGAGGAGCTGCCCAAGAACTTTCACTGCCAGGGCTGCAAGAGCTCATCCCAGACCCTGGGAAGCACAGAGAGTCAGCTCACCACTGCTGGATCCACAGCCCTGCTGTGCCTGGCACCACTGAGGGGGACAAAAGGAGCCCTGGCCTGGTCAGGACTCCTGAGGGACTGCAGGGATTGGGCAGAGGAAGAGCAAAGGGATTTGCTGGGTGTGTGTTTGCCACAGGCAGGGCTGCTCCTCGTGCCGTGCCCTGCTCTGCCACAGGCACAAAGCCAGCCCCTCTGTGCACATCCATCCCCCAACCCGTGGGAGCCAGAGCCAGGAGGGACAGGAGAGGGAACTGGGGTCTGTCAGTCCTGCAGCTGCCAGCCTTGGTGTTGGGTTTGTGCCTTAAAAATGGTGCTTGTCCTCCACCTCTCAAATCCACCCCGTAACACTTCCTCTCCTTATGTGCTTCCTTCATCCCCATGAGCTCCTGTGATTCAGATTTAACTCCTGTGATTTAGATTTGACTCTGGTGATTGAGATTTTAGATTTAACATCTTGTGTAAGGCACAAGATTTGCCCCTGGGATCCCAGATCTGGATTTCAAAGAGGTTTTGTTTCATCTTCACATCTCAGCCACTCTATAGGGAAACCACTGGCCCATGGGACCCCTCAGCCACAGCTCCTGACTTCTGTGTCTTCCCAGCACTCCTGAGGAGACCTGGCTGATGGGACAAGAGGGATGAAATTTTTATAACTAAGTTGCAGTGGGGAAATGACAGAAGTTGTCATAGAATTTTTATAACTAAGTTGCAGAAGGAAAATGACATTTTCCTTCTCAATGACACGAGAAGGAAAATGAAAATGAGGTGATGGCTGGAGAGAAGGTGCTGCCTGTTCACTGCACCACTGGGGCAGAGTCCATGGCATGGGAGGGGGCTGGAAGCTCAGAGCAGCCCTGGGAGCCAGCCCCAGTACATCCCATGGCATGGGAGGGGGCTGGAAGCTCAGAGCAGCCCTGGGAGCCAGTCCCAGTGCATCCCATGGCATGGGAGGGGGCTGGAAGCTCAGAGCAGCCCTGGGAGCCAGCCCCAGTGCATCCCATGGCATGGGAGGGGGCTGGAAGCTCAGAGCAGCCCTGGGAGCCAGTCCCAGTGCATCCCATGGCATAGGAGGGAGCTGGAAGCTCCTGGGAGCCAGTCCCAGGGCACTGCCCACTGTGCTGCTGCCTCCCAGCCACATCTGGCTGCCTCCACGTGTCCCATCCAAGAGTGGGAGATGTGGAGCCCAAAGGTTGCCTGAAGCCTCAGGCAGGTGCCCCAGGGGGCAGAGAGGGGCAGGAGGAGCAGGGAGCAGGAGCTGTGGCACAGGACAGCACTGGGGCAGGGGTGGGAGCCAGGTCCTCCCAGTCAGTGTCTCCAGCAGACACATTCCTCCTGAGCAGGTACCCTGGGATTCCCTTTCCATCCTTAAAATCATTAATGTGTAATTAAATCAACTGTTGCCAGCTCAGCATCCAGCCTGAGACTCCAGCCTGGAAGAGCAGCTCTGGGTAAGGACAGCCACCCACGTGTCCCATGGCACCTCTGTCCTTGGAGGAGCCCAAACTGTGGAAGGACAAGGCCCTGAGAAACCAAAAGTGACCTGGAAATGGCCCTGCTCTGAGCCCTCCTGAGGGCTCTCCCAGCCTGGATGAACCAAGGACAACAAATGAGTGTTTTATTCCACACAGTCTCCAGGTGCTTGAGGAAGAAACACAAATGCAGTGGGGGAAGTGGTTGGTACCACAGGTGGCTGGAATGTGACAGGAATGGGATGAACTCCAACCAAGGGACCTGGGAAAAATAGCCCCGTGCACCTGCAAAGGCTGGGGGCAACCAGCAAGGAGTGGAGAGCAAGACCTGGGCCAAAACCTGGCTGTGGGGCAGCCATGGGACATGGCAGCCCAGAGGGTCACCAGGGCTGCCCCAGGGCTGCAGGGACAGGGAGGAGATCCTGCCCTGCTGCTCAGCACTGCTGGGGCCCCACCTCAGCTCATGCCCGTGGACTCCCAGTCCAAGAGAAACAGAATCAAGGGGTCAGAGACTCTGCTGAGCTGGAAGAGACCCAACAAGGATCATCCAGGCCAACTCCTGGCCCTGCTCAGCACACCCCAACAATCCCTCCATGGCTGAGAACACGCTGAGCCAAAACTCTTTTTATTTGCCCACTGTGGTACCTGCACAGTGAGTTCATGAGGGTCACTCTGGCACAGAGCTGCTGCTCACACACTTCTGAAGCCACCTCCTGCAGGGGCACCTCAGGCTGTCCCTGCTCCTGTGCAACACCAGGTGTCTCAGTGCTTCTTCAGGCACTGTGTCTTCACCCTTCAGTGACAATTTCTGGCCAAATAAGCAATTTGACTCACTATTCCCACAGTTTGATGCTGGGCCACTGGCAGCTCCTGGGAGCAGTAGGAAGGATCCTCTCAGACCTGTCTTGCACCTTCCCCAGCTCACAGCTGCTCCTGGTGTCCATCCAGGTGGAGCTGTGGTGGTTCAGTCTCTGCCAGGGCCACCTGCACAGGTGTCCAGCCAGCCTGGAACAGAGGCACAGACACCTCTGACCCCAGAGCAGACCCTGCCCAGGAATGCTGATCCCTCTGCTGCTGAACTTGGCCTTGGACAGGGCACTTTCCACCTGGGCCACAGCTGAGAAGCTCTCATGTCAGTTCTGACAGCTGAGTGACCCCAGGGTATTCCCCAGGCTCCAGGAGCTGCTGCCCTGGTGCAGTCCCTGGCAGGTCCTGTCAGATGCTCCAGCCCTGTGGGCAGCTCTCAGGTGCTCTGGAGTACCCAGGATGGCTCCATGCAGAGCTGGGGGTCCCTCTGTGCCCCCAAGGCCAGGGGTGCCCCAGCTGGGAAAGCCCTTCCCACAGCAGGGCTGCCAGCAGAGCTCTGTTCTCTCAGGAATCCCTGGGTTTCAGAACTCTGTCCGCCTGAACTCTTGGCTCATCAAACTCCCCCTGTGTCAGATTAAGCTCTTTTCTGACCCAGAGATGGGGCAGCTGAGAGGCATTTTAGAAACTTTTATTCCATTTTCAGTCTCACGTGAAGGGTGAACAATACAGATGTTATAATTCACGCCATCACAATCAGAAGCCAACTATTTCCTAATTACAAAACATTATAAGCATTTCTTGGCCTATCAGCTTTTGCCACCCCATGCTGTAAATGCCTTAAAGCCAATCATCTAAAATTACCCCTCGTGGGTCCTACTACAATGCATCTTTCATAGTTCTATTTCTCCAAAGTATACTGTGTTATTTGCAAGGCTGTTTTTTGAAACTTGTTTTGATGCCTGAGGTTTTAGCTTTTCTATTTGTCAGGTTCTGTGCTGCTTTAGTGAGTGGGTCTGGGCTTCACATGAGGGGATGGTGAGCTCTCTGCACAGAGCAGGGAGACAAAACAATTCCTGCTCCAGCTGGGGACCAAGGACAGATAATCCAAATCTCAGGCCCAAGAGCACAAACAACGTGGGCTGAAGAGAGGAAAACAAGGATGGGACTGCATGGGCTGGAGCTGGAATTGGACAATGAACTCCAATATGCAAATGAAGCAGAACTTATAAAAGTGAGAGCCCCCGTGACTGATGGGGCATTTTGTGAGCATTTTGGGTTCACCTGGGGTGCAGCCCTGGCTGGGCTCTTGTGCTGCCCAAGGTGGATCCATTGAGACCTCCTAATAAATCCCTGCTGTATCCTTCAGCTCCTCTAGTCTCTGTTCTAGACCAGCTTTCTCAAGGCATCAGTTTCTAGTTCCATTTCTCTCTCAGCAATGTCTGCCCTATTCCATGGCATTTCTCAGTCAGCATTCCTTGTCTCCAGGTTTGCACACAGATGCACTCTGTGTGAGCCTTCTGCCAGGCTTGGAGAATTCCCTGCAAATCCATTTCCCACACCCCTGGGGACGGTGGGGGCAGGCTTGGGGTGATCAGCAGCGCCAGGACGGGGCATGACCGGGCAGGGGGGTGTTCCCCAGCCCTGACACTGTCCCCTGTCCCTGTCCCTGCAGGTCCCTGGCCCTGGGCCAGCAGTACAGCTCCCTGGGGTCCCAGCCCATCCTCTGCGGCTCCATCCCCGGCCTGGTCCCGAAGCAGCTCCGCTTCTGCCGCAACTACATCGAGATCATGCCCAGCGTGGCCGAGGGGGTGAAGCTGGGCATCCAGGAGTGCCAGCACCAGTTCCGGGGCCGCCGCTGGAACTGCACCACCATCGACGACAGCCTGGCCATCTTCGGGCCCGTCCTGGACAAAGGTAACGCCAGGGCCTGGGGGGCAGCTGGGCTGGGGGCAGAGCTGGCACAGCTCCCCTGGCCTTTGGGACACACCAGCACTGGGTACTGAGCTTCCCACAGCTCTCCTGGCCTTTGGGGTACACCAGCACTGGGTACTGAGCTCCCCACAGCTCCCCTGGCCTTTGGGTACACCAGGATTGTCCTGCTGGACAGGGAAAGGGTCTGATGTGTTGTCAAAGGTTCCTAGCAGGGTAATAATTAGTATTGACTCCATGATTGCAGAAGGTTGATTAATTATTTTATTATACTATACTATATTATACTATACTATATTATACTATATTATTAAGAAGCTTGTAACTCTTACAGACAGTCTGATACAGCTTTGACTTAATGTGTCAATATCTTCAAACACCATTTAGTGTCTAATTAAGAAACTATCTTTTGGTAAACAATTTCCATAACACATTCTACACGTGCACAACAACAGGTGCAGCAAGTGGAGATAAGAATTGTTTCTTATTCTTTTCTCTGGGCTTTCTCACAGCTTCCCAGGGAAACCCTGGCAGAGAGCTGTCTCTCTCTGTTCAGAGGATATGTGATAACCACACTGATGTGCCAGCTTTCAACCCTGATTTCTCCAATTTCTTTCTCTTCCAAGTTTTTGGTGTGTTCCATCACAAGGGGTAAGGAGGAAAAGGTTCCCATCCCAGGAGCTCAGAAGGGCCAAGGAGGATATAAAGGAAGGGGAGGTTTAGCCCCAAGCACTCTCACATGTTCTGGAGTCATGGGCTCCCCCTCCCTGTCCAGGCACACAGCATTTCCAAACTGGGTCCAGCAGACCTGTGGGAAAAGCCAAGGAGAGGGGACATGGCTGAGTTTTGGGATCAGGGCAGAGCCACTGAAGCACAAACTGCCCATCCAGGAGGTCCCTGGGCTCAGGTTTCCCCAGCAGTGAGGAACCATGGTTGTAACCCATGGTCCTGATCAGGCTTGGTTCAATGAATCTATTTTCATTGGAATTCCAATGAATATTTTCACAAATGAGCCCAAAAAGCAGGGAGCAAGGAGAGGTTATAAATTCATTTTCCCTCTCCTCTCTCCAAACTCCCTCATCCCCTGCTCCTGAAATGCCACCTTTCTAAACTGGCACAGATCAGGCACACTGGAGCACTGATGGGGCACCATAAAGTTGGGATTCCCAGTGACATCATGGGGCATTACCCTGGAAAAAGTGAGAAAGGGCCCCAAAACAGGCTGGAAGGAGGTGCTGGAGGGGCAAATCATAGAATCACAGAAATCCCTGAGTATGGAGGGATCATCCAGTGCAGCTCCTGCCCTGCCCAGACCCCCCAACAACCCCACCCTGGGGTTCCCTGGCAGTGCTGTCCAAACTCTCCTGGAGCTCTGGCAGCCTCGGGGCTGGGACCATTCCTGGGGAGCCTGGGCAGTGCCAGCACCTCTGGGGGAAGAACCTTTCCCTGAGATCCATCCTGACCCTCCCCAGCACAGCTCCACAATAACCTGTCCCACATCTCAGATGTCCCAGAGCCCAGATGAAAAGGCATTCCCACAAAACTGAGCCCAGTGGTGAATTAAAAGCTCCCAGTGGATAAAAACCTCCTGTTTCTCCCGTGGATTCTGTTCATCCTGTGCCACATTCAGCACAAGAGACATCCACAGGTGACATCTTGGTTTCACAGCTTCATAAACACAACCAAAACCATTTCCCTCTCATCTTCCTGGGTGTTGACACCACTGGGTCCCTGCAACCCAAAATCTCTTTATTGGACAGGAATTATTGTTTCCAGTGTTTTTTTGGAAATGGGAATTTTATGGCACAGACTTCAAGGAATTGGAGAAATTGGGGTGAGAGCAGGACTTTGGACTCTTTCCCAACAGTCCCCTGGAGAATGCAGGACTTCTGGTGAATCTTTCTCACAAAGCCCCAAATTCTGCAAAGAAACAGTTCATGATATCCTTTTTTTTTTCAAGTTTCAGCCTCCCAGTAAGGGTAGGTATCGTTTCAGATCCCCGAAATGTCAGTTGAGAATTTCAGTGAAAATCATTCCTTTGTGTTAATGTGGGATTCTTTGCAGGAACCAGGATTGTCAAGCCTTATTAGAGCACTAATGGGCACCATGAGATTCATTTCCCCTCTGTTGTGCCAGGGTGTATTTTGGGGTAACTGTTGTATTTACTAGCAAATAACTTGTCAGCAGGGCTCAACACACTCTGATTTGCTGCCTAATAAAAGCCTGTCCTAAATTTCAGCACTTAAAAGATCAGAAAGTTCTAATTTTCTTTAAAAATGGTCATAAAAATCCTAAACAAGTTATGAAAGAACTGTTCAAGCATTGAGACACTGAAAATCTCTCACCACCATTTCTGTCAGCGGGAAAACACTTAAAGATTAGATTTGAACCATCCTCCCTGTAATGAGCAAACTGAACTTTGAATTTATGGAGAATATTTTAAGATTCTTTGGGCTGCAGGGACTCGAGCAAAGCCTCATGTGTGGACTTGCCTCAGCATCTCCACGCACCCCGAGCTGACAAGGTAAAATATCACCCAGAGCTCTGAAACTCTTCTGACAGATGGAGAAAAATGAGTGAGCACGTTGGAGATTCAGCTTTCCCAATCCCACTGTGACACATCTCCAGACAGCCCTGCCAGGCTCCCAGGGTGTATTTATCCTGGTGTCTCACTAACCTGTAAGTGGAGCAGTTAAAAATAAGCAGCATCATCTGCAAAGGAGGACACATCAAAGCCCAGCCCATCTGATCGAGGGGATTATTCACATTTTTGAACTGTGCTCGTGTCTTTTCCCTGCTGCCTTCAAAATTAATGAGGGGATTGAGGATGGGGCTGGTGTCACTGTGTGGCAGTGAGGAACCCAGGGAGCCTTTGAGATTCCCAGTCTGCAGCAGAGGAGTCACTGCAGGGAAAACCAGAACCTTTCCAGGCTCCCCCAGCTGCGGGAGGAGAGAAGGGGATGTGGTTGGGCTCACAAGGCTGGTGACAGCACTGAGAGGAGAGTGGGATCAGCCCTGCTCAGCCCTGACAGGGCCTGCTGGACACTCCTGGGCCTTCAGAGATGGTGGAACAGGCTGAGTTGGAAGGGACCTTTTAAAGAGCATCTGGTCCCACTCAGCTTCTTCCCTGGATGCAGCAACAGGAGTCACAGACTGGTTTGGGCTGGACAAAGCCCCTCCAGTGCCCCCCCTGCCATGGCAGGGACACCTGCCACTGTCCCAGGTGACTCCAAGCCCAGTGTCCAGCCTGGCCTTGGGCACTGCCAGGGATCCAGGGGCAGCCACAGCTGCTCTGGGCACCCTGTGCCAGGGCCTGCCCATCCTCACAGGGAACAATTCCCAATTCCCAATCTCCCATCCATCCCTGCCCTCTGGCAGTGGGAGCCATTCCCTGGGTCCTGTCCCTCCATCCCTTGTCCCCAGTCCCTCTCAGCTGTCTTGGAGCCCTTTAGAGGGTCCTCAAACCAAAGTTCTGAGCCCATAATCTGGATTGTGTGGCCACCCTTGCCATGTTCCCTTTTTCCTGACTTCCAGCCCACCCAGGGGTGCAGCCCCACAAACCAAACCCCAAACCCAAACCAAGCCAATCCTGTCACAGCTCACACGCTGCATTTGGCCAGCAAAGGGTCGGGGTTTCACCTCACAAACACCTGGATGAAATCCCCTGTCAGTATTAACCTGGTTAATCTCAGCTGCTGCTCCCTCAGGTAGATTGAGGCTATTTTGGAAAAGCTTCAAAGGTGCAGTTCTCACTACAACAGCATTGAAAATCATTTCTAATAGAGCCTGAAAAGAAACTGAGGATAATTTCATTTTAAAGGAGCTGCAAACACATTAACCATGGTCACTTCCACTGAAGGAGGGCTCAACCTGCAGAGCAGCACAGTGTGGGAAGGCTCAGCTGAGCAGACCCTGCCCTGGTACACGTGTCCAAGTGTGTGCCCAAGCCTTCCTGGGCTGCTCCTCCTGGGGACACCTTCCTGTGAGCACTGGTGCCAGTGTGGGGGCACAGGGCTGCCCTGCCTGAATACCCAAGGGATTCCTGCCTCCAGGTCCTCCCCTCCCATCCCCACCTCCCTTCCCTCCCCAGTGTCACCCACAGCTCCAGCCTCTTCTCCTGCAGCCCCTGGCAGGGCAAAGAACACCAAAGGCAGCTCAGGGAAACCCCAGGGTCTGAGCCCATTCGGGAGCTGCTGAACAACAACCCTGGCAAGGCTCTGCCCTCACCCACCTGGGTTCCTCCACATTTCCCACCCAGAGTCAGACTCAGAAGGTTTTGGCTGCTGTAGCTGCCCAGGCTTTGGTTTCCTAAGGCCACTGATGATCCTCCTGCAAGGAAGGACAGGCTGGGAGAGCTGGGGGTGCTCACCTGGAGAGGAGAAGGCTCCAGGGAGAGCTCAGAGCCCCTTCCACAGCCTAAAGGGGCTCCAGGAGAGCTGGAGAGGGGCTGGGGACAAGGCATGGAGGGACAGGACACAGGGAATGGCTCCCACTGCCAGAGGGCAGGGCTGGATGGGAGATTGGGCAGGAATTGTCCCCTGTGAGGGTGGGCAGGCCCTGGCACAGGCTGCCCAGGGATCCCTGGCAGTGCCCAAGGCCAGGCTGGATGGGGCTTGGAGCAGCCTGGGACAGTGGAAGGTGTCCCTGCCCTGGCAGGGGTGGGATGGGATGGGCTTCAAGGTCCCTCCCAACCCAAACTATTCCATGTTTCTGTGATTCTATGTTTTCTTTTTTTCCATGTCTTGTTTTCTAACCCAGGCCATGAAAAAAAAAACCCGAAAAAAACCCAAAAAACCAACCCCTGAACGTGGGGTAAGATCATGTTTTTACAAGCAGATTCCCCAAGATGATTTATACTGCAGGTGTGCAGTCTGGAATAAGGAGGGAAGAAAAAACCTGCTTTCCCCTTCCCTCCTTTCCCTTTCCTTTGTAAAACAAGGTCAGCTCTTATCTAAAGCCAATGGCTCTTCCAGCCAAGTCCCGCCCAAGCCAGGGCTGAGCCAGCAGCCACACGCTGCTCGGGGAGGGGGAGCAATCGCCATTCTCTGGGCTAGTGATGAAATCGTGATTTTGGTTGAAGCTGGAGCCCAGGCAGGGCTGGCTGGGAGTGCCCCGCGGGCAGCTGGACAGCGATTGCTGGGCTGGGAGGAGGAGCAGGGGCAGCCAGGGCTGGATCTGCCCGAGCTCAGCTGTGCAGGCTCGCACCTTTCCCCCCTCGCTGTGCTCCTGTCCCCTCAGCCCGGGCTGCCCTGGCTCCTCTCCTGCTCTCGATTTTGCGTGGCCAAGCTTTGCCAGCGGGAGGGCTGCAGGAGTGGCTTCTGTGAGAAGCTGCTGGAAGCTTCCTCCATGCCCAGCAGGGCCAGTGTCAGCCGGCTGCAGGATGGGGGTGCCACTGGCCAGGGCTGGGCCAGAAACGGTGGCAATGCCTCCGAGATAACAGATTTAAGAGAGAAAAAGAAGTCACTGTGCAGCTGTAATTGTGGCCTGAGAAGGGCAGGTTGAGAAGATGTGAGAGGAGCAGCCCTGCAGACACCAAGGGCAGTGGAGGAGGAGGAAGAGGAGGAGAAGGAGGAAGGGGAGGAGGAGGAGGAGGAGAAGGAGGAGGAGGAGGTGCTCCAGGCACCAGATCTGAGATTGCCCTGCAGCCTGTGGTGCCGACCATAGCGGAGAAGGATGCTCCCCTGCAGCCGTGGAGGACCACAGGGATGGCGGTCCCCGCTCGCTGTGCTCTGTCCCCTCCGCCCGGGCTGCCCCGGGGACAGCCGGGGCGATTCTCCGGGAAGATGCTCCCGGGCCGGGGCAGGTGCAGGGGCGGCAGCTGGGCCCGGGCTGCCGTCGGGGGTCCCCGTGAGCTGGGCTAAGCCCCTGCCACGAGCTGTGAAAAGGCAGACCCGCACCACGATAACCCATGGCTTTTCTCAGCCATGACACTCGCAGTCATTTGCATCTAAACAGGGGTGTGTGGGATCAGGGGCCGGCTTGATATAAACTCAGCAGCTTAAAGGGAGGGGGAGGGAAAGGAGAGAGGGAGAGAGAAAAATAAGCTTATACCGATGAGAAAGAGCTAAGCTTCCTCCCCTACTGTGAGGCAGGGCGAGCGATACCATCGCAGCGCCGCAGTCGTTTCAAATCGCTGCCGCATTCACACGCCCTTTAGCCATTCTGGGGGGCTGGGGAGCGCCATCAATAGGGATTTCCCAGCCGGGCTGGCGGGATTGGAGGGTGACGGCAGGACAGGGGAACATTGCCCCGTTGCTACGAGGTGCTCCTGGGGAATGCCAGTGCTCTGTGCCGTGGGTACGCTGGCCGGCGGAAACATTCCGCATTATGCTGGTAATACAGTGTGACACCGCGGGAACAATGGCAAATTGAGTGTCCCAGCAGGTAACGGGCCTGGCTGGGAGACAGTCGCAGTGGTGCACTGTCAAGGCGGCTCTAATCCTCCCTCGCCAGCCCCTCCCCTGGTTCTGGGAACGCTGCTCCCGCATTTCATCTCTGGGAAATTCTCCCAGCTCCTCGCCCAGACCCAGGCGAGAATTTCAAGGCGAGCGGATTGATCGCAGCTCGCTCCC